>JBBPMT010000524.1:0-14480 GCA_038090455.1 Garcileccinum viscosum
ACGAGGAGTGGGGTGAGGAGAGGACGAGGCCGAGAACGAAAAGGTCGACGAAGAAGAGGAATTATGGTTGCTGGCATGACAACCAACCTTGTGACAAATGAAGCAGCGATTCTGCTGAAAATGACGGGCTCTTTTGACAGGGGAGAGGCGAACGGCGTCAACATCCATGGTGTTAGGATCCTTGGCAGGACGGGAACTGTTAAAGTATCCTCCTCGACCGGAGGTGATGTCAGCGATGTGGCATTGTTGGGCGTGATACTTAGCTGCTTGCTCGATCCAATCCTTAGCCGTGATAGGCTGCGTTTGTTGGGAGAGGATCATGACCACGAGTTTGGGATCCATTCCCGAGGCGAGATGTTCGAGGAGGGTGGGCTCATCCGTGATGTTGGCCCGTTGAGTGAGGAGATGAAATTCGGTGACATACTGTTGGAATCCGCTATCCTTATTGCGGGTATCCTGGCAGAGGGCGAGAAGCTTTCGACGAGCTTCTGAGGCAATGTTAAACGGGTAGAAGGTGGCAATGAAGTCCTTCTCCAGGCAGGCAAATGTCTTATCGGTGGCAGGGATGGCAGTATCATTTATCTTTCCATACCAACCCTCAGCAAAGGGAACTTCATTCCCCTTGGTCATCTTGTTCAGAAGGACTAGGACCTTCACAGTGTCATCTGCATACACAGCAGCGTTCATCGTAAAATAGGCCTTCATGGCCTGTAACCAGTGATTGGCATCTTTTGTTTCTCCCGAAAACGCATCAGGAAGACTAGCTTTTAGCTTAGGGCGGGACATGGCAGCGGCAAGTGGGGGAGTAGAGGGACGGGAAGGACTGGGTGATGGAGAAGTGGAGGGAGGGGGGCGAAAGCCGCGATAGGTGGAGGACGAAATGTTGGGTGGTCTGCTCGGAAGCAGGAGGCAAGAGAAGAGCTAGTTCTTTTGTTACGCTGGGCATCGAGCAACTCCACAAGCCTAGACGAGAATCTCACGAAGAGTCCGTCAAGTCTAGCTTGGTCAAGGAAAGGCCTCTCTAAGGTGTCAAGGAATACCACAAGTCTAGACGAGAATCTCACAAAGAGTCCGTCAAGTCTAGCTTGGTCGAAGGAAGGGTCTCTCTATCTTGCGTGTGCACACCAAGAGCTCGAGGCAGCTGAGAATCGACACTGAATTGCGTAGAACTAGCTAAAGAACATACACCATCATGCTACGGGTATTTATAGAGAGGGGTGCGATGCACGGACCAAGCTATGTAGTAGCAGTGAACAAGAGGAAGACATAAAGGGGAGATCAAGATGGAATGTGATGGAATCGCATGGAAGGAAAATGAGTCATCTGCAGTAAAAATGAGTCAGAAGCTGCGGAAGGCTATGTATACAAGATAAGACGATAAGGCGATAAGACGATAAGACGATAAGGAGATATGAAGATAGGAAGATGAGAAGTTAGTCTGAAGGCGGGGGAAGAGAAAAGAGAAGGGATCCATTGGCCGAAAGGAAAAGAGGCGAATCGAGATGAGAAAAAGAGAAGGGGTGAGACAACGCAACAGTACAACCCTCAGGGACGATGTCAACTGTAACAGGTATCACCATATTAAGGGGTTGCATCGGAATTCTATTTTCCTTTGCCCATGTTTGGTTGATAAATATGCCGGTGGCGCCGCTGTCTAGCAGGGCTTGACATTCTGTTTTTGTGGTTTTTGTAATTATGTCTATTTTTACAAATAACTTGTGGAGTGGTTTTAGGGTTCTCATGTGTTTCTCCGTCAGGTTCAAAGACAAGTTATTTTTATTTTTTGTATAAGCAGAATTAAGCATCACTTCCTGGTGACCATGCTCCTTTTTGGAGTTCACTGCTTTGGTTATGTCATCTGGTAGGCTACCACTTCGAGATGACAGTGAGAAAAAACTACATTTGGAATCAAGATTGGAAAAGCTATTCGAAGTATGTAAATGAAATGGGTGAGCACTATCTTGGCATCACACCCTCAATCAGTTAGGAACTAAATTAAAAAAAGAACTATTGAGAGAAGAAATGAAATTGGGGTCTATATTAGTTATACTACTACCTGATGTAGACAACTCTACTCTTTTCCCTGGTGTGCCTCAAGGTCCTTGAAGTATGCTTGGGCTGCATCGAAGTCCATACTGCATATGGCAGCTTGCCAGTTTGGTTGCCCTGCTGACTGGGGGTTCGATAGAGTTGCGAGTGGGGGAGGAGATACGGCATATTGGTTTGGTGATGCAGTTCCTTCTGCAGCACATACTTTCTTGGATTTGAATTGTGAGCATTCTTTGTGATGCCTGCCTCTCCTGAATTCACACTTATTACAGGCTGTGCTCTTGGCCTTACAATCTCTAGTGAGGTGGCCTTCTTTGCCACAATTGTAGCAGCCTCGGGTTGACCAGCCAATGTCTTCCTGATTGTCAGAGGTAGTGTGATCGATTTCCATGGCATTGGGATCGCGTCTTGTTTGGTTCACTTGGAACTGGGATTCGAATGATTCTATCACATTGGCATATTTTTGGACCATGCCAATGAAGTCATGGAGGCTAGCAGGCCTTTCTTGTTGCATAAACATATGATGTACTATGTCTTGCTGGACAGATTGCTCGAGGAGCATGACTTCTGTACCTTCCTCTACTTGTGCTTGATTGTAGAGGGCTAACCACTGTGTGAGAAATACTTGGGTCCTTTTGTTGTGACTCTGTTTGCGAGCTATGAGTTGCCGGGTGGCGATCTCTTTTTTGTTTCCTATTTAGAACCTGTTGTTGAGTAGTTTCTCTATTTGGGCTAGTGTTAGCCATGGTATGTTGTTGTCACATCACTTTTTTATCTTTGTCTGAGCCCATGCGCCTGCACTGTTTTTGTCCTTTTTGCTAGGCTTGATGCCGATTTGGGAGAAGACTGAGATTCCAGTCCTTCTGTCCTTCTAGCCTTTGTTCGCCAAATACTGACAAGTTGGTTTCCCTGAAGACCAGCATCTTGATCCACCACTCATCAAACTTGTTGTAGCTCCCGTCGAACAATCTAGGATCCTTTACTACTTCAGCCTGCTTTGACTTTGGTTCATCAAAGCTATTGGTGGCGGAATGGTCCTCTTCTCTCTTTTCACAGTCTTGATCCAGCTGGGCCTCCAACTTGTGGTTGTGTTGCTCTGCTGTGGTCAGCCAATCCATTGTTTGTTGCAAGAGCTCACTGAGCGAGGTGAGCTAATCTGCGAGTTGGTGCCTGCTGCTTGTTGCAGAGTGAAGGTGACAGTGGCTCATGGTAGGGGTGGGCATTTCGGACTCCATTGGGTCCATTGAGTATCCTTCTGTCATCATTGTAATGGAATTCTATTTGGCTTTGGTAGGGTTTTAATGTGTTGTTAGAGAGTACCAGTGTTTTATCCAAGCAGTGTTCCAGAAATTTGTGTTGCAACCAGTGGGGGAAGTCTGGTGCGAATTCGATGGCATATGGGACATCGTGGACTATGATGTCATTTGGATCGAAATCTTCATTGAGGGGGAGATGGTGCAAGATATCTGAGGAGATTGCGATGTAATTTTTGTTTTTTAATGCTCTCCAATTATCACCGTAGATGTCAGAAAAGTCCATGCACTAGGGTTCTGTAAAAGAAAAACTCATATGCATCACGGTCACATACTAACTCTGGGATGGTTGATGATGAGGAGGGGGGACTGGGTTCTGCCTGGCTATGGCTGATGTTTTAGTATGCCAAGACTGTGAATCTTAAACACATAGAAATTGCGGTGTGTGGGTTTGCACAGTTGTTCTCCACTGCACTGACCCAATATGCACTAAGGGTTGGATCCTTATTTTTTGGCAGTTAGAAGAGTCCACTTGAATGTGGTCAACCCTGACAATGTGAACCAAAGCTATGCTGGATGAGCATATGTTTAGCATGGAGAGAAGGTGCTATTCCTTCTACAGTAATGGAGTAACCAGCTGCTATCCAGCTAGTGCCTTAACTCTGGCAATCAAGTATAGTGAGACAGTTCCTTGATGCTGGGAGCCGCATATGACGAGGTATGAGAAAAGTGGGTAGTGGTGGCACGTGATGGTGCCAGTGAGGTGAAGTAGAAGTAAAGTAGTCTGTTCTTATGAAAGCAACCAATAGCCGTTCACAACTAGATCACCTCGATAATCACAAACTATGAGAAGGAGTGGATATAGGCTAGTGGGGAACTAACCAGAACAGACTGGGGTCTGCTGGTTGTTGTATTGCAAGTATATATATGGTTACATGATGTGCACAGACCACTTCAGGGCCAGTACTATTATGATGGTACTTACTAATGTATACTATGTATGGCTATAGTGTTCTCATGAGTGTGGGAGTATTCCCATGAATGAGGTTACCATATGTATGTCTAGAACTATGATGTCATTGATAAGAGATAAGGTCATGTGATGTCACATGACTGATTATGTGATGAATATCAGGTCACATGATCAAGAAAATGAAGAAATAAAATAGAAAAAGTTAGGTTATGAAGGAGAGTTGTAACACTCATACTATAGCCATAGATAGCAGGTACCTGCCCTTAAGGCATGGTCCATGTGCATATACTCATAGTATTTAATACAGGGCCTTGAAGTTCTAGACCCCCAGTCTAGTTCTTATGTTAGTGACATTGGGAGCTATCAGGAAATGTAACCCTAGGGTAGGGGTTATGAAGTATGCCCAGTGATGAGAACCTTAATGTCCACTAAGGAGGGTTTTGCTATGGACCTCTGCAATTGACAAACAATAGAGAGAGTAACTCAGAAATAGAGATGAAGAAAATTCTGTTTTGTGGAACTCAGACAAGACTATGGGTCAATCGCCAAGAAGAACTAGACTGGGGGTCTAGGACTTCAAGGCCCTGTATTAAATACTATGAGTATATGCACATGGACCATGCCTTGAGGGCAGATATCTGCTATCTATGGCTATAGTATGAGAGTCCATGAGGTAGCTATGTGATAGATAAAGCTATATAAGAAGCAATAGATGTGATATGGCAGAATGGAAGCCAGAGACCATGAGAACCATGAAAAATGGCTATGTACCATGAGGTATGGCAGATCTATAGATAGGTGAAGGAAGATCTGTGGCAGAGGTCCAAGATTTATCAAGATACAATAGAGATCCAGATCAAGAGATTACATCAGCAATGAAAGGTAAAGAGCTAAGCATCTATAAAAGTGTCAATTGATATAAACAAGAGGATAAATGATAGATCATGTGATAACCAGCATCTATGGTTATGTAATCCAATAAGATATGTGGGAGTGCTTGATGGGCAGCTATCAAGGAAAGGGGGAAAGTCAAAAAAGGAACCCTAGACTAGGGGCAAGTTAGGTCATGATGGTGTTTACAACAACTGTGGGGTAAAAAAGCAGATGACATGCAAATTATAGTAAGTGCTGCAAGCATGGGTAGGAATTTTGCAACTGCTTTAAGCAACTACCTAACAAGTTAGATAAGGTGAACCAATCATGAAAGGTGGCTGCTCACCTGCTTGTGAAATTTCATGAGCTTATAGCAGTTAACCCATTGATGGACAATGACTGCAAATAAAACAATATACAATACAACAAAAAGCAACCTGCCAACATATCATTCTATATCAGCTCCAGTTGAGCTTGTGCTCAATAAACCAACAATCATAAGTACTAGAGCAACAATTCCAACAATGTGTAGAATATTGAATATGAAAGAATGCTCTCCTTTGGTTCTAACAGATGTCAATCTACTAGTAATTGAAGTGAGGTACCTATACTCACACAATTTCAATCAACTCAAAGGTGCTGAAGAGCAAGGAAAATGGGCCCATTGCCTTGAGGGCATAGCCTCCAATATACAGTTCCATCACAGCTGGCACAATTGACTTTGCAGCAACCATTAATGCATCATCAACAATTCTAACTGGGAATTATAAGTAAACAAAATCACAGAATAATTTATACATATTAGAATTTACTTGAGGAGAAAGTGAGCAGATATAGCCATGCCCTCTCCCTCACACCATATCTCAAACACATCTAAAGGGCAGAAAAGAATATGGGAATGTGTAACATAGTTGCAACCATGGATATTATGCCTTGCACATTGAGAAAGACCATCTTGCAAAGCAAATGAAGGAGTTAATGCCTGTAATTTAAGGTTGATAGAAGAAGTTGGGGCTTGGCGATAGTATACCTACTAATCAAGATAGTTGGAAGTTTATAATACTGGGGTTAGTGAGAACCTGGCTCATCTGAATGCAAAACTTGTGCTAATAATATAATAACAGCTCTCACACCATCAACTGTATTGCAAGTAGATGTGTTTGGAGAGGGACTTTGTGAGAGAATATATAGCATTGCCCTCACAAAAATCTGGATAATGTATCAAGCCTGAGATAGCTGCAAGTTTATAACACTGGAGATAGTGAAAATTTGAAAGCCCAGTCCATATTCTGAGAGGAACTTTGTGAGAGAATACTACTACTTTTTTGTAGTCCAACTTAAAGATGCTCTTATGCTTAGATGGCTTGATGACCTGGAATCACAGTTCCATCCACTTGCACCTCTTTATGAACCACATTATTTATTCCCCTTTCTACTGTCATCTGAACCTTGCATATGCCTTTTCTGCCATGTCATTTGTATGCAAACAACATGTAGACTAGATTGAGACCTTACACATGCCTCATCTGGAGCCCACTGGTACAGCATGGAGCTGTTGAACTCATTGGAAACTGAGTACTGAATGGTGCATCCTAGGAAAGCCTTTGAAATAATCTCCAGAAATTAGTCTATAGTAGGATCAGATTTCTCAAAAGTGGATCCAAGAATGGATAGAGCACATCTGTTCACTTTTCTAGTTTGATCCCAGGCCTCTTCTAGGGACTTGTTTTTGACCATTCTCAGTCATATGGCAAATTGTGGTCAAAGCTTCTGATGGATTTGTTCATGGCATCAATATGTTACATTAATGCCTTGAGCATGCTATTATCCACTCTCAAATGTTAATGGGATCAATGTAGGGGAGATAAGTTATATATTGGCACTGGATCATGTCAGTTGTATTATAAACACCATAATCATGAATGCTATAAAAATGACAACAATGCTGGTGATGACCAAATATATTGTCCCATCACTCTTGCCTCTGAAATCACACAAATGTATGTGTTTGTATTGCACCTGCTTTGAATTAAGCTCAAGCTTGGTCTGGACAGCCTCAATGACCACACAATTCCTTTTGAGCAATTGTGCAAAGTGGGTGGTATTGTGGCAGAGTTGGGTGGCCATATATGCAAGTTGGGACAAGAGCTCTTTCTGGAGGGTGCAAGTGTTTTGAAGGAGGATTGGAATTGCTGTGATGGTGGAGGTGGCAGACAGAGCAAGGGTGGATGCAGAGGTGGAGGTGGACTTGAACAGGGAGGATGGGTATGTGCTGGGGGTGGTGATTGGTGATGGTGGAGGTAACAGGCTTTGGGCTTGGGATGGGGATGAAAGAGTTGAGGATGGTGTGAAGGTAGGTAGTTGTGAGGGTATTGGAAACAGGATGTCAGAAGAGGCTAGTAAGAGGCTGTCTTGTACACCTGGTGGGAGTAGAGTCAGAGATGGTTTGGGCTTAGAGACCTCAGCCAGGATAAAGGTCACTTCAACTGGCTATAGTAGACTATATAGGATCATCAAGGGAGGGGGAGGTCAGATAGATGGGAGGAGGGCTTTGGGTCATTGGATGGATGGTGTAAATTGCTGTTGGTGCATTGAGTATGATGCAAAGGGAATGGAAAATATACTTATTCTACTTGACACATATAATCTTTGAGGTGCTGTAGTATTGTGCCAAAGTGTTGGTAGCATTACTCTTGGGTACTGTGTCATGATAGCATATACATGTTTCAGAGGTCATCCTCAGTGTGAGGAGTGGTAGGTACATATAGGGTAGGATTGATAGTATCAAGCTCAACATTGCTCAGCAAGAATCTGGCATATCAGATTTGCTGCATGGTTCTTGCATGAGCAGGGTTTGATCCTTTGATGAGCAATGTAGAGGCTCACCTGGAGCATTGCCTGGGCTTTGATGAAAGCAACCAGTAGCCATCCATGACTAGGTCACCTCAATAATCACAAACTATGGATTGGAGTGAGTATAGGCTAGTGGGGAACTAACCAGAACAGACTAAGGTCTGCTGGTCATTGTATTCCAGATTATATACTACTGACATGTGTGCACAGACCACATGAGGGCCAGTACTATTACAATAAGACTTACTAATGTATACTATGTATGGCTATATTGTTCTCACGAGTGTGGGAGTATTCCCATGAACGAGGTTACCATGTGTCAGTCTAGAACTATGATGTCACTGATAAGGGATAAGGTCACATGATGTCACATGACTGATCATGTGACAAATATCAAGTCATGTGATCAGAAAAATGGAAAAATAAATAGAAAAGTTAGGTTACAGAGGGAGTTCATAACATTACCCCCCTTTTATGGATGAGATTCCAGATCATCTATGCTTCGGTTATAGAACCCGATGTGAAGTTTTCTATTTTTGTTGTGAAAAGGGAGTCAAATAACACACGGGCCTTTTTAAGTTTTCACGGAGCTGTGGGATGTAATCTATGGAAGTCCACAATTGTTTTGCTAGCTGACCATTTAAGGTTGCTTGCAGATTCCCAAGTACAATTGGATTTATCATATCCTTTCCAATGAACTAGGTATTGGAAGCCATGTCCTATGGGGCGAGAGTCAACTATTTTTTCCACTTCAAATTCTTTGTTTCCTTCATCATCAATGGATACCAGTCCAGGACATTGGATGGGTTGTCCTTCAAGTGGTTCTATATATGGTTTAATATGAGACACATTTACTACATTGTGTACTTGGTTCGATTTTGGGAACAAGAGTTTGACAGCATTGTTGTACACATCTATAACCTGGTAGGGTCCTATCCATCATTCAGTTAATTTCTTCGAAGGTCATTCTGTGAGATCAAGATGTTCTGTTGATAGTAATACAAGGTCACCCGGTTTGTAGTCTGGTGTGTGAGAGCGATGTTTGTCAGCTTGCTGACTTGTCCTATGGCATGTGTGTTCCAGATTCTCTTTAGCTAATTGCAGGTTGGTTTTCATCTGGTCAGCGAATTCTTTAGCAGCCAGTGCTTTGACTATGGTGGCTTCGAAGCCAATTCGAGGTGTGAAGGTCTTTGTAAGCTGGAAAGGTGTGAGACCCGTCACCGATAATTTGGTGTTGTTTATATTAAACTGGGCCAGTGCTAGCCATTTGGCCCATTTCTCTTGTTTTTCTGCGATGTAAAGGCGGAGATATTGGTTAAGTTCTCTGTTCACATGCTCGGTTTGTCCATCCATTTGTGGGTGATACGCTGTTGACATCTTCTTTTCGATTTGTAATATTTTTAATAGGTCCATCATCATCTGTGATGTGAACTGAGGTCCTTGGTCGCTGACCAAGCTATTGTGTAAGCCATGATGGCACCATATGTAATCTCAGTAGAGTTTGGCTGTCTCTTTTGCCATAACTGTTTTCTTTGTAGGTATGAAGATGACTTCTTGTGAAAATTGATCTATGACCACAAGGATGCTATCGAAACCATGACTTTCAGGTAACCCAGTGATGAAATCGGCTGACACCGACTTCCAAGGTCCTTCTGTGGTTTCTAATGATTGGAGTTTTCCTGCTGGGAGACAGTTGGTGGGTTTCATCTGGGCACACCAGTTACAGGCTTTACAATATGTTTTGATGTCCCTTTTGGCTCCTGGCCAACTATAATAATGCAATATGAATTCTTGTGTCTTTTCTGCACCTTTATGTCCGAAAAAGGGGTGATTGTGGAACATGGTTATCATGGTTTTCTGGAGCTCGGTGGGAACCCATATTTTGTTATTGTAATATCATATATCCTTGACTTCTATAGATCCATCGGGATTACTATATTTGGTCTGTTCCTTTTTTATCTTATCAAAGAGAGCTATGTCAAGCATCATCTGCATACGATGATCAGGGATTATGACTTGATTCTTATTGTCATTCTTGATCCCGATCATGTGATTCTCTCTCCTGGAGAGTGCATCTGCTTTTCCTATGGAAGTACCGGGTTTATTTACCAGTACATAATCGAAACGAGACAAGTACATGGCCCATCGAGCTTGGTGCCTATTGAGATCTTGCACTTTCATAAACCATTGAAGATTCTTATGGTCTGTCCAAATCTCAAACTGGTGGCATGCACCTTTTAGGTGATGTCTCCATTGTTCTAGTGTGAGAATGATAGCGAGCATCTCTTTATCTGCTATTGTGTAGTTGTGCTGCTCAGGGGTCATACTATGTGACATGTATGACACAGGGTGCCATTTGTCATCTATTTTGGTTGAGAGTACTGTGCTGATGGCAAAATCCAAGGTGTCACATTCGACTCTATGTGGGGTTGTATTGTCTGGGTATGCCAGTACCAGAGCGGAAATAAAAGCTTGTTTGAGCATCTCAAACACTGTTTGTTGGTCTTTTCCCCAGATCCAGGGTTGATCTTTCTTTGTTAGGTTGTGCAAAGGTCATGCAATGAGACTATAATTGGCGATAAAACAGTGGTAGAAGTTGGCTAGACCAAGGAAGCTTCTTATGCCTTTTAGAGTGGTGGGTACAGGCCAATCTTGCACTCCTTTTACTTTTTCGTGATTCATTGATATGCCATGTTCAGAGACATCCATGCCCAGCATGTTAACTTTGGTTACTCCGAAGAAGCATTTCTTGGGTTTAACGAACAAATCGTTGTTCCAGAGTTTTTCTAAAACTCTATATACTAATTCAATATGTTTCTTTCTATTGTTATCCTTCGAGAAAATCAATAGGTTATTGAAATATATGATAATGACATCATCCATATCAGCAAAGATTTCATTCATCATCTGCTGGAATGTAGCAGGACTGTTGCACATGCTGAAATACATGACAAGGGGTTCATAAGCCCCGAGATAACAGATGAAGGCTCCTTTCCATTTGTTGCCTTCTTTGATATGGACATTATTGTATCCCCATTGAAGGTCCATTTTGGTAAAGAGTTTGGCTCCTTTTAGTTTATCTATGATTTGCGAGATTAAAGGCAATGGGTAGTTGTTTTTGACTGTTCCTTCATTTAGGTATCTATAGTCCATGACCATGTATTTCTTGCCATCCTTTTTTGGGATGAAGAAGATGGAGGATGTCTGTGGTGATTTTGAGGGGTGAATATATTGTTGCAAATATCATCATAACCTAACTTGCCCCTAGTCTAGGGTTCCACTTCAAGACTTTCCCCTATTCTCATAGCCACATGCTTATCCCCAGTGCTTCTCCTTGGTCACATGACAGCTAGATGCTGGTCATCACATGACACACTATTGTGCAAGTTCTCTTTGTTTGTATCTATTGACACTATTATAGAGTTTCCAATCCTAGCCATTCAGATCTTCCTCAGCTACAGATCTCATTGACAATTGCATCTTGTATCTTGATAGATCTCGATTGCATCTCGATCTTACTTTCATCTATCTAAAATCTGCCACACCTTGCGGTATGTGGCCATCTTTCATTGTTCTCATGGTCCTTGGCTTCCATTCTGCCACACCACATTGTTTGCCTCATGGCTTTTATCTATAGTGCCCATCTACCTCATGGACTACTTACTATAGCCATAGATAGCAAGTACCTGCCCTTAAGGCATGGTCTATGCACTTGTACCAGTAGTATATAATATAGCACTGATAGAACTCGACTCCCCAGTCTTGTTCTACTCGGCTTTGTTCCTAGTTCCCCATGAACTCTATGGATTGCCACCTCCATTCTCCATCGATCATCCCTCATCTGTTTGACTCGACCACTGGATAGTAGTACCTTTGGGCTCACAAGTGAGCATTATCATTTTATCTTCAAGTCAACATCGATAGTTCGGACAAGGTGCTGGTACCTCCAAACCCAGCTTATGAACTCATAGGCAGCCGATTGCTGTGTACCTTTTTCCTTGAATTCTCACTGCTGATAGCATTTGTAACATATATCCCTTATTGAGCTGATCATCAATGAAGGCTTTGACTTCATCTTGCTCCTGAGGGCTAAGTTTAATAAGATGCCCCTTTTTTGGTACAAAATCAGGTTTTAGATTTATTGCATAATCCCAGGGTTTTCTTTCTGGCATTCGTTCACTTGCCTTTTTCGAGAATATGTCCAGATAATCGTGATATTCTGCTGGGACAAGT
Source organism: Garcileccinum viscosum (assembly GCA_038090455.1). Lineage (NCBI taxonomy): Eukaryota > Fungi > Basidiomycota > Agaricomycetes > Boletales > Boletaceae > Garcileccinum > Garcileccinum viscosum. The sequence continues at coordinate 12,235 of JBBPMT010000524.1, forward strand.
TTGGCAGCTTCTGCAGCATCTGGTACATCTATCGTTGGTTCTATTTTTTGTATATGGTATGCATAAGCTACTTCATGTGCTTCTGCCTATGTTCTGGTGAGTTGTTTTAGTGCCATGCAACTAGGCAGGCATTTATCCATAGTGACTGTTCCGGCAATCCAATCTATCATAGGGTTGTGATTCCTAAGCCATGTGTACCCAAGAATTAATTGGTTCTTTCCCAGGTTTGTGACGTCAGCATTGACTTTTTCATGGTATCCCTGATAGTCTATAATGAGCAAGGTGGTGTAGGTGATTCCTCTTGCTGAGTTGATTGATCCATCTATGTTATAAATGGGTATTACCATATCAAGGGGTTGCATTGGAATTTGGTTTTCCTTTGCCCATGTTTGATCAATGAATATGCCTGTGGCGCTGCTGTCTAGCAAGGCTTGACATTCTGTTTTTGTGGTTTTTGTAATTATGTTGATTTTTACGAATAACTTGCAGTGTGATTTGAGAGTTCTCATGCATTTCTCCATCAGGTTTGAAGACAAGTTATTTTTATTTTTTGTATAAGTGGAATTAAGTGTCACTTCCTGGTGACCACACTCCTTATCGGAGTTCACCGCTTCGGTTGAAGTATCTGATAGGCTACCACATTAAGATACTGGAGAACAAGAAGAACAAGAAGAACTATCAGTAATGCTATCTATGTCAAATTGGGTCTTTTGGCCAGCGGGGGGCACAATTTCACCTGCTAAAGCCATATTTGTATTGCTACTCAAAGAAGAAAAGCTACTTGATGAATGTAAGATAAACGGGTGAGCATTATCTTGGCGTCGCACCCTTGATCAGTTAGGGACTAAGTTAAAAAAAGAACTACTAGAAGAGGAAATGAAAGTGGGGTCTGTATTAGTCATACTACTACCTAATGTAGATGACTCTACTTTTTTCCCTGGTGTGCCTCAAGATCTTTAAAGTATGCTTGGGCGGTGTCAAAGTCCATGCTGTGAATGGCGGTTTGCCAGTTAGGTTGCCCAGCTGGTCTGGGGTTGGAGAGGGTGGCGAGCGGAGGTGTTTGTATGGCATGTTGGCTTGTTGATGTGGTTCCTTCTGCAGTATGTACTTTTTTCGATTTAAATTGCAAACATTCTTTGCGATAACTGCCTCTTCTGAAGCCACATTTGTTGCAAGCCGTGCTCTTGGCTTTGCAATCCCTCACCAGATGGCCTTCTTTGCCACAATTGTAGCAGCCTCGGGTTGATCAGCCTATCTCTTCCCGATTGTTGGAAGTTGTTGTGTGATCTATGTTCATTGTGTTGGGATTGCATTTTGTTTGGTTTGCTTTGAACCATGATTTGAATGATTCTATGGCATTGGCATATTTTTGTACCATGGCAATGAAGTCATGGAGACCAGTGGGCCTTTCTTGCTGCATGAACATATGTCAGACTATGTCCTGGCATATGGATTGCTCAAGGAGCATGACTCCTGTGCCTTCCTTGACTTGAGCTTGGTCATAGAGGGCGAGCCACTGGGTGAGAAAAACTTGGGTCCTTTCATTGCGACTCTGTTTGCAAGTGATTAATTGCCTAGTGGCAATTTCTTTTTTGTTGCTGATTCAGAATCGGTCATTCAGCAGTTTTTCTATTTGGCCCAGTAAGAGCCATGGCACATTGTTGTTGCGCTGCTTCTTGATTTCTATTTGGGCCCATGCGTCCACGCCATTCTTGTCCTTTTCTCCAGATTCGACCCCTATTTGTGAGAAGACTGTGAGGTTCCAGTCCTTTTGCCTGCCTAATTGTTATTTACCAAAGATGAACAGGTTGGTTTCTTGGAATACCAACATTTTAGTCCACCACTCGTCAAATTTGTTGTACAATCTGCCAAATAGGCCTGGATCTTTGACTACTTCGGTGCACTTTGATTTTGGTTCTTTGAAGCTGTTGAAATTAGTGATGTATACTTGTTATTCATCACTAATAGTCGACCTATAGATAAGTTATGAAGTCATTTAGTGCCTATTGGTCACTAAATGTCATTACTAATCACTACCATAAAGGTAAGATTAGTACCAGCCCCTATACTTGAGAATGTCTCGAGTATATATTCCAGTACTGTTAGACAGTATTGAGAGGCGCTACTAAGGGCTGATAATACCTGCCCTAAGCACCTAATCAGTGGGCTGATTATGCTTAGATGACTAGATATATAACCTACAGATAAAGATCATTTAATGATCTACACTATAGGTAATGTGTCAA
>JBBPMT010000526.1:0-14450 GCA_038090455.1 Garcileccinum viscosum
CACAGTAACAAAGGCTCTCCCACTAAACTCATTCTGCATCGATGGTGGTTGTCAACTCAGAACCCGCACAGGAGGGTTCGCCTACGTCCAGAACACCCTTACTTGGTAAGCGTTTTTCCAAGACAGCCACACCGTGTGGACAGCGCGAACCGCGATGGTCTGCCTCAGTACAAGCGAGTGACTGATCCGTTCGGGACCTAGCTCAACCACAGTCGGCACGAAAAAATTCCAAGATTTTGCTCTGGGGAGTCCTAGTATTTATCATTGCTGCTGTCTTGGGATTGTCGACTCTCTTATATCGCGTCAAGCATGTGGTTCCCGCGAGCGAGGTCGAGAGGATTGGAAAACTCCCAGGTGAGTACGTCGGTCGCGTCATGACCCGCACGGCCGTCTGATGAGACCGTCATAGTCATGGGGTACAACAGTGAGTCGTCTTATCTTACTGGTTTCAACGACGCTAAAGTTTCCACCGTCGGCCAGCTTGGAATGCGTACTATGTGAGCGCTGTCGTTTCAGAATGTGCATTTTGAATTCACATCAGAGCCTGCCTGGTAGTGTGCCATCAACGAGTCACTCATCATTGAGACCGCCAAATTGGTGAAATCCCTCGGTCTTGCGGTTCGTATCGGCTGGCTGTATGTCACGACCTAACGCACTCAAACTAGAGATAGGACGCAGGGTACGACCACATCAATCTCGACGACTGCTACTCTGAGAAACAACGGAGTCCCGAAGGGGACATTGTCGCGAGTTCGTTTGTTTCGCCCCTAGTAAGACGTTGAAGTTGACGTCCTTATAGACAAGGGGAGGTTCCCCTCGGGAATGAAAGCATTGACGGACCAGATTCATGACTTAGGCTTGTAAGTCGGACAGTGCATCTCACTTGGTGGATAATGTTCATGTCAACGATCGTGCAGCAAAGCGGGCATTGTGAGTTCCGGTTCGACTGTCTTCCTTCGTATCTATACTGAACGCAACAGTACAGCGACTCCGGATGGTTTACCTGCCAGTTGTACCCTGGGTCGTATCAGAACGAAGCTAGGTAAGTTCTGTCTTGTCCTGTAGCCAACGAATATTTTTAACACTTTTCTATTTTCTAGAGACATCAAATTATTCCAGGACTGGGGCTTTGATTATCTCAAGTATGTATGGTCAATGCACGTGGCGAATTAGCGTGATTGGTCTCTTGTTTTTGTAGGTATGACAATTGTGCCGTTCCATTCGACAACATTACCAGGGAAAATATTATGGGCCGTGGGTTCATCCATGACAACATTAATAATTTGACCATCATGCTAATATTCGTCCTACAGGGTATGAACGTATGGCGAATGCTATCAAGGATCTTGCCTATACTTCTGGAAGACCACCCATCTTCTTGTCGATGTGTCAGTGGGGAAGGGTATGGTGACACGCCCGTTGTTGAACCGATCTGCCCGTATTCATGTGTTCAATTAGCAACAAGGATGGGTGTGGGCAAGGAAGTATGGCCAAAGTTGGCGGGTAGGTGATTGAATAACGCGTTGTTCCTGCATTCACCGCGAACCCTTGCCTTTCAGACAACGAGTGATATTGGTAAGTCGTTCTTGATATGGCATGATCTCCGTTTGACGAAGTGCCTCAGGGGCGAGTTGGTCGTCGATCGCGAGGCTCATCAACCAGTCAGTGGGCCGTACCTACTATCTTTTAGCTGTTCTGAAATTGTTTCTAGAAACTCTTTCTACGTTTGGGCCACCGATTTTTACGGACACAACGATATGGATATTGTGAGTCATTATATATCCACCGCTGGACTACGGCTTACATCCTTGTAGCTGGAAGTGTGAGTAACATGGTGGTGTTTCTTCGTCTACCGCTCATGATAAAGCAAAAGAGGGAATGGTGATCTATCGTATGAGGAAACCAAGACGCATTTCACTGCATGGGCCCTCATGAAATCACCTCTGTTGATCAGCCTTCATGTGCGTGCTTTCCCCCGATTGGAGAAGTAAAGTCTGAGGACGGTGTTATTCACCAGCTCGAGACAGCCAGCAAGGAGTCTCTCGAGATTCTCACTAACCCTGAAATTATCGCCATCAACCAGGATCCAGTTGAAGGAACCAGCATTTCGCCCTTCCGGTGGGGTATCAATGTAAGTGACTACGTTCCTGTGCATTATAGCTTATCGACTTGTGGGCAACCGTAGCCCGATTATGTGAGTAACGATACCCACCCCGCACAATATTGGAGTGGTCCAAGCCAGAATGGCACCGTGATTATGCTCGTGAGCACTTTCTTTTTGTTACCATTTTGTCAATCACTGAAGTGAGGTAGATCAATACCCTGGATGAACCTGCTACTATGTTCTTTAACCTGACAGAGTCTCCCTGGATTCGGGCAGGGAGGCAATACTCCGTGCGGGTAGGTGGTAGACTGGCGAGACCTGTTTGTCGCGACAGTGTCTCATGAATCTTAGGACCTCTGGACGCACACCGACAACGGTACCGCCGTGAGAAACTTTACCGCACACGACGTTCCGGCACACGGCGTTGTTGCGCTGCTCTTACAGGATGCTGGTGACGAGCCTGAGGACCTGTGGCCTCCTTGTGCGGTGATCGAGTGGTGCATGTCTCAAGATGGGACACTGTACGATCCTGACAAGAAATGGAATGCCGAAGAGCACCAGGAGCTCTAAAAGGAAGCACTAGAGATTACCGAATTCTCAATCTGCTGTGATCTACTGTTCTTATTTGTATACATTGTTGTATCCTGTCCGGTATGTTAAATCTAGACAGTCCAAGGTAGATAATAAGCGACCGTAGGGCAGTATCAGTCTGCAGGATGCACGTACTACCCACGTGTCCAGTAAGACGAGTAAGGGAAACCCGTGAGGCCCACTTGATAGGGTTTATATCTCTTCGAGTTGGAGTGCATTCCGTGGTGACGTCAGTTGTCATTATCAAGCGCCAACATGGTATGGTATCATTGTACACCGAAGGAACGCGTACGAGTCTGAATCGGCTTATCCGGCAAACGATACCCAGGCCATGAAGTATCCTGCTAACAAGATAGAAGTCCATTTTCAATCTCTTTCCATCTAGTATCCTAAGATTTACTCTAGCTCACTTAGATGAGAGGATATTCTCCCATGCTCAGTCAAGGTGTGCGAGTCGTCCTCAGGCGAGATTGCTACGTGCTGCGACATTTCCAGCGAACACTGGCACGTGTCTTCTGAGAAGACAGTCTGCGCCCCCTCTGGGACAGGAGGGAATACCTCTGCCTGAGCGACATCTCCAAAAAAGTCGGTGGCGAGAGTCTCGTCCAATGGCCGCCCAAACAGGTCGGAGTATGCTGGCATGCGAGCCAATCACAACGGGTTCATGAGATGAGAGCTGTGGAGTTATAAGCATCCGACAGCGTCTTGCTTGGGAATTGCGAACCAAGTCCTGTATAGAAACCTGGCTGGTCTCGATGATGCCCCCATAGATTGAAGCACAGAGTGGGTGAAGCTGTCAATGACTATCGTAGTCCGAGTCAATTTCATGTCGGTTGCGGTAAGAGCTTAGCAAAAAAACTGGGTAAACAGGGAAACTTGCCGAGTAGGAGTTCTCCTCAATCTCTATCGATCCGGTTGTGAAGATGTTTGGGGAGTGAGATTGCGATTACGATTACGAGGTATTTGCTTAGTATGTATCGATCACGAAGTATATTCCGTTGTATCTATGGGTTTGCCCGGTCGGTCCACAAGACGACTCGAGTGCAGAACATTATTTCTTACTGCTTTTTCTGCCACAGTTACTTGAAGATGTCAGCAACATCGAACGCGATGGTCTCTTCCTTGTCTTGGAATTTGGGCAATTCATCCCCGCCATGTCCTGTCATGTACGCGAGGACGTTGGAACAGCCGTCCATGAGCACCGTCGTTTCGAGCGGGATACAGATAGGTCGGCGCATCCTGCCCTGGGAGTCGGTGCAGGAGAGAGAACGTATTGGGTCAGGGTGCACCTGCGAGCAGCCGAATGAAAATAGCCACGATAGTCGACTTCGGTGTTATCGTCGTAGAGGTCGAGGTGCCGTCACGCTTTGGCGTAGATGTAACTTGTTGAGAGTATTCCACGCGACGTCATCGACGAGCATGATGATGATGTTCGAGTCGGGTATCCCGAGACACTTTACGGTGCTACGATACCTATGAACGATGATCTACATGACGACGAGAACGCAAGAGGAGGGAAGAGAGAAGGATAGAAGAACAGAATAGGGTTTGTCCGAGGACATCTTACCCTGCGATCGAACCAGTATCGAGACGCACAAACGAGGATGGCTCAGTTGTCGTGTCGCAAGCTGGCATTGCGTCCGTGCAGACAACGTCTCGGCAATTCGGCATCTCCACGGACAGCGCACGCGGAGATTCGATCCTTTAACACCTTTTGAGCGCGCTGCAACTTGCATATACGGTAGGCAACAATCCAAACGATAGACGATGTCCGCGACGTCCCACGTGGACTCGGGTTCTGTCACATACAGCGACGACTTTCAGAGTGAGTCGGAGGACGATGCTGCCTCAATTTCCAGCGACGACTCCCATAGCAAGTTGGGGGATGATGTCGCCTCGACTTCCAAATCTATTGGCGAAAGCCAGGCCAACAACCATGTAAGAGTCTCCCTGCCGGGTTTCGCATCGTTTCCTTCGTTGGCTGTGCTTCGGAAATAGGATAAGCCAATAAAGTGTCTCTCTCCTTTGTTCCCAGGTAGTGCGTTCGACCTCTTATGCGATGAGCGCCGGTACCTCAAACAGATAGCAGTTTCCCGACGACCTTGATCCACACAACGTACCGCCGGAGTTGAAGAAAGAGGGTAGTGATTGGTTTGCAGTTTTCAATCCGAAAGTAAAACGGGTGCTTGATGTGGCATTAGTGCACACGCTGACGCACGAGAGGTAAAGCAGTGTGCCACCTTCCTGATGATGCAGGGTTGTAGCTAATTTTGCATGGTAGTGTAGTATGCTGTGTGAGATTCTCCGCAGACGGGAAATTCCTTGCAACTGGATGCAATCGCACGGCACAGATCTACGATACTAAAACAGGGGCAAAGACTTGGTGCGTAATTACATTTCCACTTCCCGATGCTTGGATAGTCATCTTACATATCTCTCAGCGTCCTTGTTGACGAGACCGCCGGGAAAGCTGGAGATCTGTATATCCGTAGTGTATGCTTCAATCCTGACGGCAAATACCTTGCTACTGGGGCCGAAGATCGCCAGATACGAGTGAGTAGCGGCCCCTTCATAAAATCACACGTATGAATGTCTTTCACAGATTTGGGATATTCGCAAGAAGCGCATTCGTAATATCTTTGATGGTCATCAGCAAGAGGTTTATTCCCTCGACTTTTCATTGGATGGTCGCCTTATTGTCTCTGGTTCATCCAAGGTTTTCACCGTCAATGATCCGGATCCGTCAACTAATGATGCATGTGTGGCTTCAGTTGCCATTTCTCCGAATGGACAACTTGTTGTTGCGGGTAGTATCGATACGGTCGTCCGAATCTGGGATGTCGCCACTGGTATGCTGATCGAACAACTGCGGGGCCACACAGATAGTGTATATAGTGTGGTTTTCACTCCTGATGGCAAAGGTTTGGTTAGCGGCAGTTTGGACAAAACACTGAAATATTGGGACGTGAGCGGGTTGGTAAATGGCACCAAACGAAAGGACGCCGCTGCGAACGGCAAGAAAGAATTGGAGAAACTAAGTCAATGTACCATGGATTTTATAGGTCACACGGTGCGTTAAAGGATGGTTGATCGATTAAAGACTCGTTGATGTCCTTCAGGGTTACGTATTGTCGGTCGCCGTATCACACGATGGGCAATGGGTTGTTTCAGGGTCCAAGGACCGTGGTGTACAGTTCTGGGATTCACACACGGCAAAGGTGCAATGCATGCTCCAGGGACACAAGAATTCTGGTGGGTGATCATCGATCAAGAATCAGATCATGGACATGGATCTGAGATGTCCGCCAGTGATATCTGTAGGTCTGAGCCCCGCGGGCAACATTCTGGCCACCAGGAATGGAGATTGGCAGGCGCGAATATGTAAGTTTTTCTTTGTCTGCCACTTAAACCCCATTTACGTTATGTTAGGGAGCTATCAAACCATCCCGCGCCCGTTAGCCGAATGTTGATGCATCTACATGTGGTGCCTTTGTTTCTGCTATGTGGTGACTCGGGTTCCATTTGTCAATTGTAGTTATCTATATGATTCAGTAGATGTCTGACTTAGTGGTGGGCAATGATGAGCCTCAGCAATCCACTCAGACTCATGTTCGAGTTGCAAGCAGTCTCATGAGATTCCACGGATGAGTCCACTTACCAGTTCCAGGTGGCCATTAGTAACCTTTTTTTACGAGGAGCCCCAGGGCCTCTGTTACATCTTAAATTATTTTTGGGGTGTATTCCCGCTGAGCAGTCATCCAACAGGATATAGCCTTATATTTTAGTATCTCGGAAACTGGCAAATTTACTGACAAATATGCAAAGCGAGCTATGCATGATCATTGTACTTCGACCGTATGAATGCTCTGTACTAATTCCTCCAACGGCGTCTTGGAATGGACATGAACTTTGATGAAACAGTCCGTCGCGACGCGCCTGTACTCCACGTGCCCCTGAGCAGCAAGCAATAGCGCACCGAACGCCTGCTTGAGACGAACAATAAGCCGCAGTGCGCGCTTATCGAGACCAAACAGAGGAGTGCTGCCGGAGTAATCTTCATCGATAAGGGGACTGATCCACGGATGAACGAGAACCAGACGCTCAGGGTGTAACGCTAACGAGTCATCCTTAGTCTCGATCCGTACGTCACCAAGAAGCGGGGTTGTGACGAGATAAACATGGAGGCCTGATCTAAGTTTCGGGAGATGAACAAGATCAGTGATGTGGAAAACGAGTCCGGGAAGTCGGAGTCGACCAGTAACAATTGACAATGGGGGAACTTGAAGATCATAAAGCCGCGTGTATAGCGTAACAGCAAGCAAGGAGCTGGGCAAGGATGACTCCAGTGCTATAGTCATCCTATCCATTTCAGCAGCATCGATTGGTTGCGGAACATAGGGGTGTTTGATCTGGTCATAGGCTGTGGGGTTTATAGGAAGGTAGCTGCGATGATTGCCTGGGAACCCGGTCCATGCAAGAATCGTGACATTGTCTGTTGGCTCCACTGGCAGCCACTTATGTGAGGACATCACGTATTCATAAAACTTCTCTACCTCTTTCTTGATATGAGGAAGATCGAGCTGTTCATGCGATGTCATGGATGACCGTAACTGGTTGAATATATGATGGTCCTCGAAGGCTGTTGCTTGTGATGATTTATCATAGAGACGGCCAGTGGCGGCTTCGATGAGCACATGGGGAGTACCAAGGATTGTCTGTTCGACGACTTGCCGAATCAGTGGAGTTGTATCGAGATAACAGCTCCGCATGTCTACCAACACAGAATCAGCCCACGTCGTCTGCATACATAAATAAGACATAAATAAGAACGACTCACGCCGAACTTGTGGGTCAAGAGAATCCTCCATCTTCGACAACATCATCTCAAATGCGTCGAATGCCTCCTTGTAACGACCCATGCTGTATAGTACAGAATGCTGCCTCTTGTACCCTTTGTGGGATGATGAATCACGTTTAATGACCTGATCATATGATAGTCGTTGACATCAACCTGGTACGAAGCAAAAATTAATTCATACCCTAGTAGCATTGATTAATTCATCTTCCAAGAACCCTCTGCGCGCTATGCAACACTTGACGATGATGTCGACGTTAGTGGGGTCAAGCAAAAGTGCAGAGGAGTAGTATCCAATGGCTGAGTCGTGGTCCTTGGAGTCCATTGCTCCACTGGCTTGTTTGTCCAACTTCTCAACACAACGTCGTCGAAAATCTAGTGAGGCTCTTAGATGACTCAGTTTTTTCCTTGTAGTCACTCACCGAGTTCCCATTTGGCATGGTCATCGGGGAAGTTCATCTCCAATAGTTTGTCTTGCATCTTGTGGAAACACGTGATCGCCTCTGGAATGCAACTGGTGCTCTCGAGATCATCGCAAAGCATCCGATAGACATAGAACATCTGAACATCGAGTTAAATTGGATTCGACCTGACATGCAAACTAATTGATACCTTGTTATCATTGATCAACCTTTCATACACAAGAGCATCGCTAAGGTGGTCCGCATAGGTAGATTTTTGCGGGTGACCATCAGGGGTAGCCTGCGAAGCCTTTTCAAACCACTCGATGGCTCTCTTCAGATCACTAACGTCTTGGCATAGTTGAAAGCGTCTGAGCAACACGAGACCGATATTGTCGAATCTAACAGGTTTGTCAAAATAACCCTCTGGAAGTTCACCTGCGGTTCTAATCCATTTGGGGATCAACTTGTTAAGCTTCCGCAAGTCGTCAGAGATCCGGAGTCCATTAAGTGCGTATGTTTGCAGCACGAGGTCCGCGGCATAGTGTGCATGGGTATCCCGAGGGCAGATAGTCTCGAGCTCATTGATATGTTGCTGTATTGTGCTTATAGGCACTTGAAGTCCTCCTGCGCGATAATACAAAAGAGCTTGTGATAGATACAACAATGTCATAGGCCGATCCCGGTGGTCACCAGCACGCAACCTCAGTGCTTCTTTGAATAGTGAGATAGAGTCATGAAAATTTTGATATGCGTGATGAAACTGGTCGGAGAGAAACTGTGCTTTGGCGAGGTTGAATAGGGCAACGACATGGTGCGGATCATCATTAGGGCATTTTGCAAGAGCTTGGGTGAAAAATACAACGGAGGATTCGAGGTCTCTTTCGCTGGGGTTTTTGTGGTAGCGAAAAAGTGCATGGTGCCCCTCGTCTGTCAGATTTGTGACATCTGCGGGCATTGAACGCTCTTTCTGATCCTATGATAAAATTTTTCAGAAAGAAAGATGGTGATAGTAACATTTTACCTACATGATCTTCAACGCAATTAGACACACAATAGTTACCATACCATTGTTGCACAGAAACAAGGAGTAATAAGGAATGCGACATGGATTCCTTGATTATGAACGCTGTGGACAGTTGAATATTTTAGATGTATAGAAATAGTGTCCTTACGTCTAGTCTGCTCAAGTAAATCAGACACACAGATCTCCAATGTGCCAAGAGGTTCTCCGTGTCCTAATATAGGGGAAAATTCGAAAGATGCGCATAGAACTAACCGAACTTTGGTAGATGAAGCAGATGGCCTGTTAAGTTATTAATGCAAATAACCACAGGACGAAATCAGACAGTGTCGCACAAGTAGATTCGGTCATTCCATTCGATATTGTGATCATCTACTAGCGCAGGCCTGTTTTCAGTTGACCTGGATATACCACCGTCGATCTCAATACGAACAAAGAATCCAACAGGAACATATTCAAGGCCGACAGTAACGTTTTCAGCACATATATCTGTTGGGTAGTTGTTGCCTCTCTGAAACAGCCACAAGAAAAGTTCATACGTGTGATGACAATTTGTGATTCGGAATTTATAGCCCTCTGTGCTAGTACACAGTTGGAGTCTTCACTGGAAATGCAGCTTAGTTGACGAGTTGAACACCGGTAAATGTGAACTTACAGTGGGTGCTGCAACCAAATCGCATCTGGCAGGATGGAACTTAGTAATAATCATTGATATGGTAATGGGAAACTTGCTACTGCCAGAGTGGTGAATATATTCTCCTTTTACATATTCCAGGAGTTCCCTTTCATGTACCACCATTGACTGCGACTAGAAGAATGGTTAGTATCTAAATGCAAGGTAAACAGACTTCACATGCCTTTTCCAACATTTTTATCCAAACATCGTCATGAGTAATGACTACATCGACATCGGAGTTCTAATGCAAGTGATCAATCAACATGGAGTGACAGAGTTCACAGCACGAACCTCTAATAGGTAATTATTGACGATGTCTAAATAATGAGGTTGCTGTGTCATAGATCAGTCTTTGCAAACAGTACACTAAAAGATTGCACGCACTCGAGATAGTTCTGGATAGGGCTCAATACCTACGGTAAGTTGTCCTAGTTGGATGGAATATGAAGTGATAAAAAAGGCCTCACTAGCGACAGGTGGTATGATCACTCCAAACTGTGATGCCAGACATTTGGCATACTCGAGAAGTGGTGTAAAGCAGCTTCGTGACCCCTGTGCTGGTCCTACAACGGCAACACCTAGTTTTGGTCTGACCTTCATCTTGAATCCTTTGATCAGAACGGTCTGGTTCTCGAACTTGTTACCCTTGCGACATGACTGGGGATCCAGGTTCGGAAACTCTGATTGCCATTTGTAGGCTGCAGGGTCGTCTTGTTTAGCTGATTCTTCTATGAGGATGCGTTTACCATCCACCTTCCGACGTCCATAGAAGGATGCCAATGTCCATGAACTCGTTTGATAAAGGCCAGTGATCAAGTATAGGGAATCATGACCAGCGGAAAGACACCAACGGCGTGCATGCCTTACGGCAAGATCTCGAAACTCATCCAATTTCTGTTGGTCCTGAAGGTCACAAAGTTTTGCACCTGATGGCAGGATGAGTATAGCACCCTTTTCAGCAGTCGCAGTGAAATTGTAAATGCCGCTGAACGAGGTATCGTCAAGGTTAGAATTCGACCTATTAGTAATGGTGTACAGGTACCTCTCTCGACTGATATCCCAGTTAACACCAGTGAAGAATGAATGTTGAAGGATAGATATGTCATTTTTGTATATCTGGTCCTCATCTAATGAAATTGCTTGGAAGCGATCGGAACGCGATGGGCAACGTATGTTGCAGAGGACATGGAATACGCCACTTTCGTCGACATGACCAACATCCCCAATGCGAAGGCCCTCTCGACTCCTTGGATTGGGGTGACGCAGGGGGTAGCCAAAATTCTGTCGCAAGTTATTTGCATACACGTCTTGCGGAGCGTCGTTCATTTGGCAAAAGAAAGTCCCTAACTGCACGCAGTGTTCTCTTGGCTAGAAACCTGCAAAGCTCGTGTGAATTGATTAGCTGATGGTTAGTGATATGAAGTTTCAGATCTAAGGCTTTTACAGCAGTGTCGTCCACTGGCAGCGTTCCTGGCTTACTAGTGGCACCTATTACTAAAGTCAGCACTCCCATTGCATCTACTATCATAGGGATCTAATGCTGTCATTTCACTGTAGTATCATCGCTCTGAAGCAATAGAATGTCCCCCGATCGCGATGATACACCAGTACGGAGGGCTATAACCTAAGAAGGATTGCTGTTTCAGTCTTCTGACACCCTTAACAGAACCAAACCACTGAGGAAAGAGGGCCAGTCCAGGTCAACCAGCGTGCATTGGTCCTCAAAGTCCTCGCTCGTTACTCGTACGACTTTGCCTGTAAGTACCATGGGTGATTGCTTCCTTCTACATCGTCTCCAATTTCGTTTTCGTCTGGCTAGTATTCCGAGAACTCCTTCAGAACGCAGATGATGCGGAATCTAAAGCCGTCATAATTCGTTTTGAAACCAACGAGTCTTCTGATGTAAGAGATGATGCATCTGACCTGCATCGTGCTCATTTTCTTCCTCCAGATTGTAAAATGGACCTTCGAGAACACTGGGAAGCCGTTCGGGAAAGCTGACTGGACACGACTCAAGGAGATTGGTATGTTACCTCCCTCTCGACCCATGGACTTTCATGCAACTTGTTCTGTCCAGCCAATGGCAACCCCGATTCAGGGAGGTTGGCGCATTCGGTGTTGGTGAGTCAGCCACCTATTCAAAATCTAGCAGTTCAATGAGTTAAGATTTTCCGGTAGGTTTCTACACAGTATTCTCTGTGACTGATCGGCCCATTGTATTCTCTGGTGGTACGTCCTGCTAGTCACCATTCTAGATGTGTTTGACGATACTAAGTGGAGTGGAAGGGCGTAAGATGGAATTTTATTGGGACAGCGATACAAGTCTTGTAAGGGTCCATCAATTTTAACAAGCTACATCCTCACATAATAGCTAGTTATACTTCCACTCGAGTGAATATCCTACGGATGACAGAGGAGCGATAATCGGGATCCCGCTCCAGAAGCCTGCTCGAATGCCAGAAAGGAATGATTTTTTGAGATTTCTTGCTACGTCGATCACTTTCATGGCAAAACTAAGTGACATTCAAGTTTTTTTGAATGCAGATTGCATTGGCCATATCAACAAATCTGAACAGACGATTGTGCCTATCAGGCTTCCCATTACACTGAGGGAGGCTGATCCTTCAGAATCATTGACCTTAGAGTCACTTCAACTTCGACGTCGTCGTAAGCCTCACTTATTCTGCTCGACACATGTTCTGAGATGGCATTTCACCAGCAATTACTATCCAATCTGTCCAGACTGTAGATTCTACCCCCCGTGAAACAAAACTGGATCTAAGTGTATTCACTATCACTGCAAACGTCAAGATGAATGAAGAGCTTGCCAACGAACTCTCTCGATGCATGATCAAGGAGCAAGGCTCTCAAGTCGACTATAGCCTGATCTATGTGGGTTCCTTTATTTTGACCGGTGAATACTAGCACCTCTAAATTGACTACTCTCAGACTGGGAAGGATCAGTATGATCAGAGCTTCGTAGATAAACAGCATGAAAGTATATTCCAAGGGCTTCGTGCCGATTTGAACAAGTATGTATTCTTTACATGGACAAGAAACACTTTGACTAACTCCTAACTAGAGAAGCGCTGTGTTCAACAATCTTTATAGTCTGTAGATCATTATAGAATTCTCGTCAACTGGATTTGTTGACGCTATTCTCCAGGGTCATTCTACCCGCCAAACAACGGGCATCTGTGGCCACATGGCTTCGCAGTTTATCCCCACTGTTGAGCGTGAAAGTATAGATCTAGTGTAAGTTCTTCTCTATCTGGATGGCAGACCATGAGTACTCATTTGAGATCCAAGCGAGCAAAATGTTGCTAGTATGTACTCCGCTTTACAACAAGCAAAAGGCTAAACTCTCACCACGATTACGATCACTCACTTAGTATGGAATAACAAACTATTGTATCTCGGAGGATTCTTATCGCGCGCTATCTATGAGCTAGAGCTCTCCGGGATTCAAAGTCAATGGGATCATGCTAAGCCCAAAGGTCTTACCTCTGACCTACGCGAGCGCTTTATTCACGTTCTCAAATTCTTTACCTTTCGCCCCACCACCCCCTCACCAAAGGTCGCAGAAAAGTTATGCAAATCATTCTACACATGCACTACATCTCCTCTACGACTTCTCTCTTCTGTTGGCGTACGACAAGTCTCAGATATCAGGCGGTTTGATGAACATTGCGAAATATTCCTAAAGAATGTGCCGATGCTATCATCACACTTCAATAATTTAGCGATGGAATTTGTTGGGGCGCATCCAGATAAGCAGGAAATACAAGTTGTAACACCTTTGGACGTTGAAAATGAACTTCAACATCATCCTCTCGACGTGTCGACTGGAGAGCTTGTTGCCTTCCTCCAATGGACAATCCGTGAATGGGCCGCTGGAACAGCCCAGCTGCTGAAAGTAGCTCATTTTCGGGATGCAGAAGGAAAAGATATCCCACTGTCCTCCGTACAACACTTTATCGACCCCCAAAACCATGGGTCGTATATCCCGTTGAAAAGTCCACTGCCCCATTCAGTGATACCCCGCCAGATTACAGAAACCATCCTTCCTATGAGGCTGCGGCAGTTCAACTGGAGAGAGTTTACCATCGTTGACTGGTTACATTATATATCTTCCCCAGAAGTCAGATTGGGCAACCCAGAATATGACTTTACTCGATCAATCGGTTGGGCCGAACATGTATTGCGCTCCGTTTGTTCAGCATGGTCCAAATCGTCCAGGGGTGATGTGCGCGAAGTAGCCAAGTCAGTATTAGCAAGCGAGAAATGTATTCCAACAGCAGATGGCCTACGTATCCCCGAAGAATCATGTCTTCCTAGCTCCAACGTCACCAAATTTAACCTCCCGATAGTCAAATTCTCTTCGAGTCATGAAATCAGTGAGGATATGGAGCAACTCCTTCTCACCTTAGGAGTCAGAAAACACCCTCCCTTGCAACTCTTTTTGAAACAGTGAGCTGATCGATCGCGCTCAAGCTCTTAATATGATTATTGAACCGAAAATTATTAGGGAAGGGTTGAAAGCGTCCGATATTGTCAGCCATCTCGTTCAGCGAGGTAACCTTAGTGATTCGGACACAAAAGTTCTGAGATCATCTCCTGTTTTCGCCACAAAATCTGATAGCAAACGACTTTGCGTCGACCAACTTTACCCGCCAATAGAAATATTTCAGCAACTTGGTTTGCCGCTCATAGACTGGGGTGGGAGTGCGGAATGGCAGGATACATCCTGCAAAGGTAGATCTTCTGCATCAGGTCCTAAAACCAACTAAGGTTTTCCT
>JBBPMT010000527.1:0-14447 GCA_038090455.1 Garcileccinum viscosum
ACAGGTATTTTAGCAGCGATCTAGCTCCAGGGACACATGACTGAACTGCTTTGGAGATGGACATTTTATACAGTGCGGGGGCCCGTAACTTCCTATTCTTGACGGTCCCCCCTACGGATCGTTCACCACTCTTTCTTCAGCAAGGGCCTGAAGCGGCGGCACTGATGGGCGCTGCCATTGCGGAGTACAACACGCAGTTGACCCAAAGCGTGCACAGCTTCCAGAAAAACCACACCGATCTCGGCAGTGTCATGGTTTTCGACACTCAACCTATTTTCAATACTCTTCTTGATGAATGGCAGACATTCGGCTTCGTGAACGTCACTGGTTGGTGTGCTGCGTACGAGACCGGGACTCCTACGGGTACTTATCAAGTAGACGGATGTGCCCCTGTGTCCAGTTACTTGTGAGTAACCTCAACGTTTGGGGTGGAGACTTTCGACTGACAGAATGATCAGTTGGCTTAATTCGCTCCACCCGTTGTTTACTGTCCATGAGTGAGTGCTTTGGAGCGTTTTCTACACTCGGGTCATTAACGTTCTGTTTCTAGCATTTTGGCCAAGGCAATTTCTACTGCCCTCGCTGGCTACCCCGCTACCCAGATCCCTATATAGGTACCAAATGAACAGGAATGATGAGAACAATCACGGTATTATACCCATCGTTATTCACTCCCCAGAGCTTCCCTTGTGCGAGTAACCAAGCGAGTCGTGTTGTCGGGGTGAATGGTATCTAGTATAAGCAGTCCCTTGGTACAAAAGGAGAATGATATCTACCAACCCGCCAAACTGTTCGAATATATTCAATGGAGAACATTATGATCATATTGTTCTGTTTGATATTTACGATCGCAGCACCTCCTGGGGTATAGCTGTTACCGCTGGAGCCAGAGGCAGCAGTGCTGGGGAAAGTAACCGTCCCAAAGTCCGCGAGAGCGTTGCTGCCGTCTTCCACCACCCACTCAGCATCCTGTTCACATAGAGAAGAAGACGAAGAGAGTTCCTGCATGTCTGTCTTGCCTGTAGTCAGATCCTTGATGACCGCTGTGCCAGAAGCCTGGGAGGAAGCAGTGACGGTGGCTCTGGTCTGGTTACCGGCGTTGATGGTGATGTCCTCGAAGTCGTAGGAGTGGTCAGGGTACCACTCGTACCAAGCTATGCCGTGAACGAACAGTGGATCATGCATTAATGAATGATAGATCCAGAACTCGTGTTCAGTACAGCCTACCATCATACGAGACTCCACCACCGCTGATCGTCAAATCGACACCGGTCTACAAGGTGGCATTAACGCAGCTGTCACCGATGATGCCAACCCAAGCGGACACGGAACTGTCAGAAGCCAGAGGGGATGGGGATGGTGAAAGTACCAGTGACAGTGGTGAAAGTCCCCTTTTCATCAAAAATGATGAGAGAGATCAGGCACATCCATGAGAAGGGAGAATACTAAGCCCACTTTCCGTCCAGACGGAACCAGCCCAGTTGGAGCTGTACTGCGTGTTGGAGGCAGCCCTGTAGGCTTATCAACGTGATTAATCGGCTTAGACTGGCGGTTCCCGCTACAACGAGTAAGGCGAGCCTCCAGCCGAGAAGACGAAGGAACTGCCAGAACCACAGGCGAGAAAGAGGTTTCTAAGAAGTGCAAGCCTTAAAACCATTGTGATTCGTGAAGATGGAGAATCTTAGGTGTTAATGCGATGAGGCCCCGAGGCCCAGTGGGGTAGAGAATGTACACCTTTGGACACGAAAAACGCTTAGTACAAGTCGTAGCAACTCACGTACATATTGACTCAGGCGAAGCGAAGAGTTCATGGATTGTTCGTTGACCAAAACGGGCTAGACAGAGCTTTTTGCTAGGCTATAACTCGAGTATCTTGTCCACATTCCCACGATCTGTTCCTCCCGAAGTCAAGGCCTGTTAGGTCTACGCTGTATGGTACTTGTTCTTGAGCCGCTTGCTCACATATTCTCCAGCGGTAATGGGACTATATTTCGCCGGTCTGTCTGCAGACACGCAACTCAGTATGGGCTGCAGAGAATATGAGCCAGCCAATACTCAGAAATTTATTCATTCACACCCACCTCGATGTTCACATGGTAATCTGTACCGAAAAACAAGGGAATGGAATATCGCTCCTTTCCACTCTTGTTCATCGCTCGGTGAACGGTGGACTTGAAGATATCGTCTGTGCAACATGTGGTTTCAATGATGTTCACTTTCGAACGAGACAGGTATAAACTCACTTGTCCACATTGCCAATTGGTCACCGATGCTAATATAGAGTGAGTAATTGACCAGCTTCCGAAATAGCTGGGCTCACTTGACGACCAATGTATCGTCGATAGCAGGCGAATCGATCCATCTCTTCTCCGAATTCATGACTTGAAGAGCCTAAATCCCAGGTTGCTGCCACAGAATAGTGAAATACTTCATGCCACATCGAGTCAGTCGTGTCCGTAGTTGCGAAGATGACACTCAGACCTGGAAGCTACAGAAGAAACGATAAGAAATGAGAATAGAATGGGGAGAGCACAATGTAAGCACTCGGTATGGGCTCCGAGACCCGGTGTATTGTCATTCAAGCCAGTGTGGCTGTCCTGCAACGGGTGATACAGTAAGGCCATGTTCGCAGCGGAATTTCGCGTCTATCATGGAAATATTAGATGAATTTGTCGAAACTCATCCCAATAGTAAATGGCTGGCCTACTTTGTCCTCGAAATATGTCTCTTCAAGGTCAAGAGCAAGGGCAAAGAGCGGGAATAGAATCTTGCCGACGTTCAGCGCCGCGTGGCTACAGAGAAAGATAAACAAGAGGGGTTCCGAAAAACATGAATACGAGATTCGTGTTCGAGTTGACAAAGTTAGACGAACGCATTAATATTCAAGGCAAGCTTGTCTGAATCCGGGACAGTCTGAATCCGAGGGCCATACGTTAACACCTGCCATCGCACCATCATGAGCTCTCTGATTGTCCTGCACGATCGATTTGGGGCCAGCATCTTCCCATCCAATTTCAAACGCTTCGTGAAAGTCACCCATGGCACTGTTAGCCGAGTCGATGTTCGAATCGAGGGGTGGAGCGTAGCCTTTGAAATTGGTGACGGTCTTGTGGTATAGCTTTAAGACAGATAGATTTAGCATTAACTAAGGTAGCTGCATCATAAGAAATCATGCCTTCATCTTAGTCGTCATAGGGAGACTGAAATACGTCTGCAACGCTGCGAGTACGTTGTTCAAACACGACTGGGGGATTCCATGATTCCGTACTACGGTAATAGGCATAGGAAATGCACATCGTACGATGATGTACGTTGCATACCGTAGAAAAATCCGGCTCGCATGCAGGCATCTCTGATCCCGTGCGCTGTGGTGGACCTGCCGTCCGGAGTGTCGCACTTGCTCAAGTCTCTAGAGGATCGAGGCGATCAGACTATCGTGGGCACGAGTTCGCTATGTACCACCGTCGATCCACCTTCCGTTTGACTCACATGATTGGAATGCTACTAAACGCGCTGTCGCCGAGGTTGGCTGCAGTCTTTGCCAAGGACATGATGTGATGTCGTCCAACAAGTCAAATTTATGATAACCAGGATGGGCTAATCTTCGTTAGGGTGGGGGATGGAAAACGGCCGTTGCTAGGATTTGAAATTCAAATCCAGTCTCGAGGATGTAACAGAAGAATCTCAAGTCTCGTTGTTTGGCAAGCTTTGAAAACAAACAACCCTGTGACACACCCTTCAGAATGCGGGATATTCCACCAACTGCATAAATCATTTTTAACCCATCGATGCATGTTCTCTACCACACGCCTGGTATCTGGGAATGGTGACTCTGCCCCCATGGCTCCGGCTAATGTCGGTAAGTTATACGGCTAATCGCCTCAACACAACGCGCGAAAACCTTTTTCTGCACTGCAAGAACCATTCTATGATTGTCTCCAATAGGCGACCCCGGGCATAGAGTGTCTCGAAGCACGAAATAGATTCCTTCGTCAGTGACAACGCTCCTCTGTCCATTTCTAACTTCTACATCATCATCACTGGCCGGTCTTCATGTCGAGGGAATATCGCGTACTAGTCTTCATGTACAGCACTGCTCACTATAAGTTGCAATATGTTCGTGTCGCATTTGAGAACACTTGGTCTAATATCGCAACAAATTGATTTGTACGAGTGTGCCCTGGTTGTGTCGTTTTTCAGTTGCAGTACGGCATCCTTTTTATACGTTTCCTAGCGGTCATATGCGCAGAAGATGAGAATGGAGAGGAGGCTAGGGATGCTGCGTTGTCCAGCGGTTTCCTCTGGTTCAAGAGCTTGAGGCATGGTTATGCTCTCGTCAATCGTCGACATGATAGATAGCAGAGGAAGAACAGAATACCTGAAAGTATAGATTCTACATCCCAAAATCACAACAAAAACAACTCTAATAAGCGTAAGATACACTCCAAGGGAAAATAGATATGCAAACGCATTGTCCAACATGCAAAGCGAGCAATGCATGACTATTGCACGTCGACTGTACGAATGCTTTGCATCAGCTCCTCCAACGACGTCTCGGAGCGGACCTGAACCTTGATGAAACTGTCCGTCGCGACGCGCTTGTATTGCATGCGCCCGTGGGAAGCAAGTAATAACGCACCGAACGGCTGGCTGAAAAGGACGAGAAGCCGCAGTGAACGCGTGAAGGGATCAGGCTGAGGAGTGCCATCGGAGAAGACCTCGTCGATAAGAGGGTTGATCCATGGATGGATGAGAACTAAACCCCTCATCCCTGCCAATTCCTCTTTGGTCTCGATCTTCACGTCACCAAGAGCGTGTGTTGTCGCACGATAGACAACATGCATGGTGTCGGAATCATGTTCCGAAAGGCGCTCGAGGTCATTGAGGGGGAAAACGAGACCAGGAAGTCGCAGTCGGCCAGCAACTAGTGACACAGGTGGGAGATTGTGAAACTGTTCGTACAACTCAACAATTTGAGAGAGATCGGGAAAGCGTGATTTTACATCCATAACCATCCGATCCATCTCGGAGGTCTTGACCGGTTGCGGAATATGCGGTGGAATAACCCGACGGTAGACAGTGAGGTCTGAAGGGAGGCAGCTGTGGTAGTTACTCGAGGTCCCGTTCCAGGCGAGTATGGTAATGTCGTCCGACTGCACGAGGATGTGTTCCAAGAGTCGTCCGACTGCTCGCTGACCCTCGCCGTACATGATCGGGAGGGCAACATTAAAGATACCAAATAAGGAGTATGCGATTTCTTCTTCACGCGTTGTTTGACGCTTGGAAGCTAGATAGAGCTTCTCGCGCACCCTTGTCAATCCTGGCTGAAGCGTAGCAAGGGCCTCAGTGGCGAAGTTCGTTGCCTGTTCCATCTCTTCAAGAATGACAGACGACTCCTTATGATTGAATATCTCCAGACCAAGGTACGGCTTCCAATCTTCTGTGTAAAATTGGATAATATTTGAAGCGAGGTACTCCAGTAATGTCCACCCGCGCGTATTCCAGATGCTCTCTTTCATGGAACCCACCCTTTGCGACTTGGAGTGAACACCGAGAAGATGAACAATAGTGAGTGCTGCGCGACAATACCACCGAAACATGGCAATAATTGATTCTTGCAGAACTCCCCTATCGCTTTTGTTAATACAGCACGTGTCACTCCACGCCCACCGGAAACCGCGAGACCGCACGAGCTTGCAGAAGTTGACGAGTTTATGGTTTGTGGGGGATGCTGTTAGTCTGTAGACTGAGTCCTTCTCGACCATCTGGAATGTTGGCTCATATTGCTGCCATTTGTGCGAGAGCATTACGTATTCGTAATACTTCTCCACCTCCTTCTTGATGTGCGCTCTGTCGAGTCGCTGAGGGGTAGTCATAGAAGACCGCAGCACATCAAAAATAGGGAGTTGTTCGAAAGCTGCCGCTTGCATTGCTCTATCATAGAGACGACCAGTAGCAGTGTCGATGAGCACATGAGGAATGTCACGGATTGTCTCTTTGACAATAGTGCGTATATCTGGGGTCGCGTCAAGATACCAGATCCGCCTATCTATCCACATGAAATCAGCTCGTGTCGTGTGTGAAATAAGTGGACTCACCCCGAACTCGCGGGTCGGATGAATCATCCATTCTCGACAGCATGGTCTCAAATGCTTTGAACGCCTCCTTATAACGACTCATGCGATGTAGTACTGTATGTTTCCTTCTATATCTTATGTAGGATGATGGGTGGTGTTCGGTAGCCTGCGTCATACCATCAATGTGATCAATTCATGAGTCTACCCGCCAAATGACCTATTCGCACCTCGCAGCACTTAAGGATGATGTTGACGTTCGTCGGGTCCAGTGAGAGTGCACTGGAATAGTATCCAATAGCCAATTCGTAATTTTTAGATGCCATTGCTCCACTGCCTTGTTTGTTGACCTTGTCAACACAACGTTGTCGAAAATCTGGAAAGGTTCTCAGTTGTGAATCAGTGTCGTTCCTGCAATCACTCACCGAATTCCCACTCCGCTTGGTCATCCGGGGCACTCGTCTCTGATAGTTCATCTTTCATGTTATGGAAACACTCGATCGCTTCTGTAACGCGATCGCTGCCTTCGAGATCATCGCAGAGCACCCGATAGTTATGGAACTTCTGAACTCCGAACTGAATTAAACTCGACTTGACGTGCGAAACAAATCATACCTTGATCAGCCTTTGCTCTTTTAGCAGGCCTACCCAGGCGTTGCAGCATTTGACAATGACGCCATTTGTCGCTGCAAAAGACAGAGCGATTGAGTACCATTCAATGGCTGCGTAAAGGTCCCTGGACTCCATTAAGGCATCACCACGTTCCTCAAGCTTCTTGACACAACGTCGTCGGAAATCTGGAGGGGGAATCTCAGATGAGTCTCGATATCACCAATGTAACTCAAACTACTCACCTGCTTCCCATGTTCGTTCACGAGGGGTGTGCATCTCCAATAGCTCAGCTTGCATCCTGTGGAGACATTCGATCGCTTCTAAGACGTGACCGCTGCCTTCAAGAACATCGCAAATCCCCCAGTAGACGTGTAACTTTGGAACGTCGAACTGAATAGGACGAAAATTACTATCAACTCCAGACTTTCAAGCGAAACATACCTCAGCTGCAGCATCTGAATCCAATACCTCATTGGCTGAGGAGTTAGTCAGTGCCACTGTTGCCCACTGATACAAACGAGCATCGTTGACGTGGTCCGCGTACGTGGACTTTTGCACATGACCATCAGGGGTAGTCTGTACAGCTTTCTCAAACCATGTAACGGCCCTCTCGAGATCAATGGTGTCGTGGCACAGTTGAAAGCGCCTCTGTAATGCGAGACCGATGTTATCGAATCTAATAGGTTTGTCGAAATAGTCCTCTGGAACTTCATCTACACTTCTAATCCATTTTGGGATTAACTCGTCAAGCTTCCTCAAGTCGTCAGAGATCTGGAGTCCATCAAGTTCATATGCTTGCATCACGAGATCTGCGGCATGGCGTGCATGAGTACCCCGAGGGCAGATGATTTCGAGTTCGTTGATGTATTTGTGTAGTACGGTTTTCAGCACTTGATGTCCTGATGCGCGATAATACAAAAGAGCTTGCGATAGATATATCAGAGTCATAGGTCGATCCCGGTGGTCACCGGCGCGCAACCTCAGTACCTCCTCAAACAGCGAGATAGAGTCGTTAAAATTCCGATCTGTGTGATAAAACTGATCGGAGAAAAATTGTGTTTTAGCGAGATTGGACATGGCAACGACGCGACGCGAATCGTCCTTCGGGCATTTCTCTAAAGCTTGGGTGAAAAATCTGACAGAGGATTCCAGATCTTCTTCTTCATGGTCTCTGTAGTAAACAAGAAGAGCGCGATGCCCCTCATTCGTCAGATTCTTGACTTCCGGGAGGGTAGAATGCTCCTCGCGGTCCTACGACAATGCTATTCAGAAAGAAGACGGTGACGATAACAACATTCCACCTACACTATCGTCGACATGGCCAGACATCCAGTAGTTACCATACCATCGTCGCGCAGAAACGAGGAGTGACGAAGGGCGTGGCTCGGATTCCTTGATTGTGAATGCTGTGGAAAGTTGGATACTTCAAGTTTACAGTAGATGCAATAATTTCATCCTTACGCCCAGTCCGCTCAAGCAAGTCCGACACACATATCTCCAATGTGCCAAGAGGCTGTCCACTTCCTAACATAGGCGAAAATTCGAAGGATGCACAAAGAACAATCCGAATTTTAGTGGATGGAGTAGCTGGCCTAAAAGGTCGTTAAAATGTATATTGCAGGACGAAACTCCGATGGTGCGCACAAAAAGATTTGGTCATTCCACTGGATATTGTGATCATCCACCAGTGCAGGCTTATTTTCAGTCCGCCAAGATATGCCACCATCAACATCAATGCGGACAAAGAATCCAACAGGAACATATCTAAGGCCGACAGTGACATTTTCAGCACATATATCTGCATAGTAATTGTCACCTCTGCGCAGAACAACAATTGAAAGAAGGGTTCATACGTGTGATGACCACTCGTGACTCCGAAATTTTGGCCTTCGGTACCAGCGCACGGTTGGTATCTTGACTGATGATGCTGTTTTGTTAATGAGTGAATGCTAATGAACATAAACTTACGGTCGACGTTGCAACCAAATTGCATCTGCAGCAGGGGAGGAACTTAGTGATAGTCATTGATATCATGACATAAAACTTACTTTTTCCAGAGCGATGAACATAATCCCCCTTCACGCGTTCCAGCAGTTCACTTTCCTGTATCTCCATTGACGTTGACTAACAAAGTGGTTTGTATTCGGATGCTGAGAAAACAGGTGTCACATACCTTTTCTAACATCTTTATCCAAACATCATCATGAGTAATAACTACGTCAGCGTCAGGATTCTGATGCAAACTATCGATCAGTATAGTGTGGTACCATAGCCCAAATACGAACCTCATCCAATAGATAATTATTGACGACATCTAGATAATGAGGTTGCTGCATAACAATTTAGTCCTTGCGGAGAGTGCATTTACAGAATGGACAGACTCGGGATACTCCTGGATGGGGTGTGACACCTATGGCAGGCCATCAGCCAAATAGAGTATGAAATGATGGAAAGCACTCACTAGTGATGGGCGGTATGATTACTCCAAATTGCGATGCTAGATGCTTGAGATACTCGAGAAGTAGTGCCAGGAACATCAGATGTTCGACAAGCGATGTGAAGAAATCTCGTGGTCCAGGTGCTAGTTTCTCGATAGTAACCTCCTGTTTCCACCTGACTTTCATCTTGAAACCTTTGATGAGAACGGTCTGGTTCTCGCGTTTGACATCCTTGAGACACGACTGGAAATCAAGGTTTGGAAATTCAAACACCCATTTGTAGGCCGCGGGGTTATCGTTTTCCCCAACTGATTGCCGTATGATAATTGTTTCCCCATCTACATCCCGACGTCCATAGAAAGATGCCAAAGTCCATGACTTCGTTTTGTAAAGGCCAGTAATCAAGTACAGGGAATCACGACCAACGGAAAGACACCAACGGAGTGCATGCTCCCTGGCGAGATCTTGAAACTCTTCCAACTTCAGTCGATCTCGAAGATCACGACGCGTTGCACCTGATGGCAGGATGAGTATAGCACCCTCTGCAGCAGTTGCTGTGAATTTGTAAACGCCACTGAAGAAAATGTTGTCAATATGGGATTTGAACCTATTGGAAACGGGCACAGGTACCTCTCCTCATTTACATCCTGCTTGAGGCCTGTAAAAAATGGGCGCTGTGGGATAGGGGTGGTTGTTGGGCATATCAGTTCCTCATCTAGCTGAATTGCATCGAACGGCTCAGAACGTGATGGGGAACGTATGTTGCAGAGAACGTGGAACATGCCATCCTCGTCGACATGTCCAACATCCCCAATACGAAGGCCCTCCGAGTCTTGGCTACTTGGACCAGGGCAACGCAGAGGATAGCCAAGATCCTGTTGCAAGTTTTTTGCGTATACGTCTTGCAGAGCGACTTTTCGCATCTCAAGTTGGAGTTTGTTTGGAGATGCAGGCGCAGGTGCAGAGTTTAGTCCGTGCGTGAGAAGCAGAGTAGCCTGACTAGACTAAGCTGGTGAGCAAAGCTTAGTAAGGCAGCGAGTCGGGTCGTTCTTTCCACACCCCACCCAAATCTCTTGCCAGTCGATTCGTCCAAGGCCGCTGACTCTCGTCGACGCACAAACATCGCTGTTTGGTGTCCCATCCTACTTCATATCTCACTTGATCCGACAGTTTGTACACAGTCCCAGGCTGAGAAACCTGTGTTTTTTGCCCAACCCGGCGTATCTATAGCACGCTAGCATGTACCTAGCCGTACATACACTATCACACATTCTTTCCCCTGCTCACTTAAGCTCGACACGCACAGAGTAGCAGTATCGTTCGCAGTTTCCCAATTCAGCGTCAGCCTGGCCCGCTCAAGTCAGTCGGACAACTCTCGACCCCCTTCATCTCTTCACCCGCATCCTCAACATTCGGCTATCTTGCACTCAACTTCCTTTGAAACACCACTGAGACTCCCTACATGCTCGTCTTCGATCTTTCACCGAGGAGATGATAAAGCTGTTGTTCACCACAAGGTCATCGAGGTGCTTGTTCCATTAGCATTAGTGGTACTCATGTAAGCTATGCAATGCCATTATTTGCCCATTATTTGTCCATGCTTTGAGTCTAGAATTGTCCATTGCATTCGGATGTATCCTTCTGGGTTTGAAAAAGCATGCCTGTTGTCCAATGACTTCCAGCTCAACACTCTGTGAGGCTTTGAGCATTAATGAACACACCCATAACAATGGCCAGATGAGGAAATGAAGAAGTTAGTCCAATGCCAGTGGCTGGTAAGAAAGCTGCTGTATCAGCCAGTTCTCAGGTTTCATCAGCAAATCCAAGGGGCAGTATGCCTGCCATCCAGAGGAAACAATGGAATCAGGGCAGCAAGTCCTCAGCTGCATTACAAATGCATCTGCTCACTTAAGCTCAAGCTGCTCCTGAATCTGTAAAGAAGGTCTCATTTTTTAACATTGTATAGGAGGGCCATTGGATGGATCTACTGGTTGACTGGATTACTTCACATGCAGCAGATTGCCATATCCTATTCCATGATCATGTATTATTGACCTCTGCCCCTCTCTCCATATCTAGAAATCATCTTTCTGGGAAGAATAAAAAGGACATGATGTGTGTGAAAGTGACCATAAGCCACAAGGACTAGGCCATCTTGATAATCACAAACTATGGATAGGAGCAGGTATAGGCTAGTGGAAAACTAACCAGAACAGACTGAGGTCTGCTGGCATTGTATTCACGGTATATATACTACTAGTATATGCATATAGATTATGCTGTGTCTAATGATAAGCTATCTATGGTTACTATATATGGTTAGAGGGTTCATACAAGTGTGGGAGTATTCCCATAAACAAGGTAACAATATGTGGTTCTATGTTATGACTTCCCTCCATAACCTATCTTTTTCTATTTTATTCCCTTTATTTTCATGATCATGTGACATCATGTGCCCTTTTATCTTATCTATAGTCACCTGACCTTATCAGTGACATCATAGCCATATTATAGTTCTAGACCAACACATGATAACCTTGTTCAAGGAAATACTCTCACACTCGTGAGAACACTCTAACCATACATAGTAATCATAGATAGCTTATCGTCAGACACAGCATAGTCTGTGCACATGTACTAGTAGTATAAATACCTGCAATATAGCAACCAGCAGACCTCAGTCTGTTCTGGTTAGATTTCACTAGCCTATATAGTTCTCTCTTTATAGTTTGTGATTATCAAGGCAGCCTAGCTGATGCTAGTGTTGCTTTCATAAGAACAGACTCCATTCTCCTACCCTATTTCACTGACACCATTACATGTCACCCCAACATTCCACACTTTACTCGTTTATTGGCCAGAAACTTGTTTAACAAGTTCTCGCACTCATACGTGGCCTCTAGCATTAAGGGATAGTCTTGAACACTTGATTGCCAGAGTTAAGGCACTAGCTGGACAGCAGCCGGTTACACTGTTACCATACCTAGACTGCAACTAGGTTTCCACTGCATCTATATGCTCGTCCAGCGTCACTTCCATTCGCATTGTCAGAATAGACCACATTCGAGTGGATCTTTCTGACCACGGAAAAATAAGGATCAATCCCTCAGCACATATTAGGTCAGTGCAGTGGAGAAAACCATGCAAACCTTGCATCACAGACTTTACAAGCTTAAGATCTGCAGCCTCAAAGAGCTAAATCTTTAGCTGTAGCCAGGCAGAACCCAGTTCCTCCTCTCTTGACTCTCAGAGTAAGTGTGCGACTGCAATGCATACAAGTTTTCTTTTATAGCCCCCTCAAGTTTATGGACTTTAGCGACTTATATGGTGATGATTGGCATGCCCTCAGAAACAAAAATTACATAGCTATCTCCTCTAACATATCTGAATGTCTCCCCATAGATGAAGACTTTTACCCCAACAACACGATCATCCGTGACATTCCCTACAATCTTGAATTCACATCCAACTTCCCCATCTGGCTCCAGAATGAATTCCTGGAATATTGCCTTGACAAAATGCCAGTATTAATAGATGATATAACAGATTTCTATCAATCAGAAATCACTTTTAACTACAATGTCAGGCTACTCAATGGATGCTGATCTCTCCACCCCCATCATAAGCCGCCATTGCCTCAGCTCACCTACAAGAGCAAATGTCCAACTTGCTGAAGTAGTTGAATTGCTGCAAAAGATGCTGTCGAATATGGTGATCAGATTGGATCACACTGAGCAAAGAAATTGTGAACTAGAAAACCAGTTGGACCAAGGCCGAGAAGAATGCAAGGACTATCACCCAGTGGTGGAATCATTTGACAAACCGAAGTCGAAGTGAGTGGAAGTAGCCAAGGACCCCAGCCTCTTTGATGGGGCATATAACAAATTCGATGAGTGGTGGACCAAGATGCTGGTCTTCCATGAAACAAACTTGTCGATCTTCAGAGAGCATCGACTAGGGGGCCAGAAAGATTGGAACCTGGCAGTATTTTCGCAGATAGGTGTCGAATCAGGCAAAAAAGACAAGAATGGCGCCGGTGCATGGGCATGCACCGAAATCAAGAAATGATATGACAATAATGTCCCTTGGTTGAGTCTCAGCCAGATAGAAAAACTTTTGAATGACCAATTCTGAATCGGTAATGAGAAAGAAATTGTGACCTGACAACTCATAGGGCGCAAGCAAGGATGAAACGAAAGAACACAAGTATTCTTGACTCAGTGGCTCACCCTATACGACCAAGCACAGGTCAAAGAAAGTATGGGAGTGATGCTCCTTGAACAATCCATATGACAAGACATAGTCCACCATGTATGTTTAGATCTTTCTTCTTGTGCTGGGTTTGAAGCTAAAAATATTGCTCCTTGATTATCACAATTCAAGAGTATAGGATATGTGACTTCATTTCCTATTTCAAAAAGAAGATTATGAATCCAAGCAATTTATTGTGCTGTTCTCAAAGCAGCCATATATTCCACTTCAGTAGATAACATGGCAATTACTTTCTGTTATTCACTAGACCAGAAGATAATGGCATCTGCAAGTTCTATCAAATATCCAGTAGTAGATCACCTTGTTTCCATATCACCAGCCCAATCTGTATCACAGTATGCTGAAAGTGTGAATTGTTTAGATAATCTATTATACATGATTGACATATCTTTCATATAGGATAAATATCAAACAATATAGAGTGCTTGATTAAGATGGTCTTCAGATGGATTTGATGAGAATTGTGACATCTTGATTACAGAAAAAGCTAGATCTGGTCTAGTTCCTAACATAATATAGAGAAGGGAACCAATAACTGATTGATAATGTTGTCTTCTTTTTGGATCTTTTTTTCCTTCATATTTAAAAGGATTATAGCCAGAAGGAAGTGGGGTTTGAGAGTATTTTGCATTTTGAAGTTGAAAACAATCAATGACTTTTTTTGCATATGAGATTTGATCAAGTCTCAGGATTCGTTTTGCATGATCTCTGGTAATAGTCATTCCTAGATATTCTTTTGCATCTCCTAGGACTCTTGATTCCCATTTATCCATAAAAGTCTTGATGTGTTTGAGGAGTAGTTTCTTGTTACTACCAATGAAAAGTGCATCATCAACATATACTATGAAAATAATCATTTTTTTCCCAATATA
Organism: Garcileccinum viscosum; assembly: GCA_038090455.1. NCBI lineage: Eukaryota > Fungi > Basidiomycota > Agaricomycetes > Boletales > Boletaceae > Garcileccinum > Garcileccinum viscosum. The sequence goes on from JBBPMT010000527.1 coordinate 14,269, forward strand.
CTTAACATATACTCCAGCATCGGAAGTTGTCCTTTTAAATCCTATATTCAATAGGGATTTGTGTAAAGCTTGATTTCATTTGAGAGTGGCTTGTTTGAGCCTATAAATAGCTTTTTATAATCAACAAACTTTGTTTTCTTTGCCTTTTTCAATGAAACCTTCTAGTTGAACCATGTAGA
>JBBPMT010000528.1:0-14439 GCA_038090455.1 Garcileccinum viscosum
TCTCCGAAGGAGATTCATGAATTGTGGAAGAGAGTTCAGGTTGATTGGGAGGGGATAGCAGTTAAAGAGTGTCAGAAGTTGATAGAGAGCATGCCTAGAAGGATTGAAGCAGTTATCAAGGCAAAGGGAGGCTATACCAAGTACTAATATACTCTAGAAAGCAAAAAGTGCAAAACTGTTGCAATGGTATTGGTGTTTTGAAATGGATGTACTGTATATATAGTGGAAGGTTTCATCCCTATGTTGGTAGGATTCTCTTGTGAGTTTGAAAAGCTTGTTTTTCATGTTGGTGAGGTCCTTAGTCCACCATTGCTTGGAGTGCAGGCTAGGCTTGAATCTAGGCACATGTGCCTGTATTGTGCTGTTTATGATGTCTATCAGGTAGTCAGCAATCTGATTAAAATTTTCAATAGTAATTGGGTTATTGGTATCCATTAAATGTAACTTAGCTGCTAAGTGTTTGGAGAACTCCTCCCACTTGACATTGTGGAAATTGTGGATGGGTGCAGATTATGCTTCTGGAATCACCAATTTGATAATGGATAGGATCAGGAGGTGGTCTGTGAGCAGGCCTTGTTTGTTGGGATCTGTGGTGCAAGTTGTGAAGAGATTGGTCATATAGTCAGTACAGAAGACATTGTCCATACAAGTCCAGTTTTTGGTGTTCATTGCCTATAGAGTTGGTAAAGTTTTAGGCAATGGCATGAACATTAAGTGGTTGGCTATCAAGTTTATGAGTGGTTGGACATTCTGCAGGTATTGGGCATTGAGGAAATGGATGTTGCACTCATCTTTCCAGAATGATGCTAATTGGAGTCTCCTAGCCAAATTATGTGGTCATTAGCATGTTGGAATATTAGGTTGCAGGAGAACTCAAGAAAAGTGCTTAGCACAATTAAGGTATTGTCATTAGTGCAGCCATTAATATATTCATGATGGTGCATAGACTGAAAGGACCAGATAGTTGTATTATGGTAATGTCTCTTGAGGGGAAGGAAATCTGCATCCAATGGTTGGTGTTGATTTCTTTTGAGACAAGCATAACTGATCTATAATGTGATGCTTTGTTAGTATAATGAGTAGAGGGATAGATTGGATAGTAGATAAGAGGGCAGTAGGTGTTTTCCATGGGGTTTATGTATCATTCTTGAAGTGCATAGATGTTCCAATGTTGAATTAGCAGGCCATTGAGTAGTGCTTGTTGAGCAATTAAGGAAGTGTTGAGGTTCTGTTGCCAGATTCCAAGCTTGAGTGGAGTTTGGTTGTAATTATTTATTTGATGTGTGGGGGTCTAGAAGAATATCATTTAATTTGAAGGTAGTTGTGGCAGAGTGGAAAGATGTGTCTAGTGTCACATTCAAGTGAGATGGTGAGAGAGAGGGAGAGCAAGGGAGAGAGAAGATACATAGACCCTGCAGGGTGATCTGGTTTACCTGTGTTTGTTTGTTGGATTTGGATCTTCATGAGTGCTGAGATGATGGAAAGGTTGTTTTCAGTTTGTCAAGGTCCAATATTGTTTGGCAAATGGTATGAAGTTTGTGTTGAATGGGTAATTGATGCTTGATGTAGGATGCATCCTTTGGTGGAAGTAGGACTTGTGACCAATGATTGTCAGTTGGGAAATAAGGCATTTGGTTTTCTGGATTATTAGTATTGTACTGATCACAGTGAGAAAGGAAGTTGGAACAGTTTCTACTGTACACTGAGCAACAAAACTGTTGGAATGTTTGCAACACCTTGATTAGAATGTAACTTGGATGAGTATCTGATTTGCAGTTGGAGCAGAAAGTGTTCTTGGCATTATTGCAATCATTGGTGCAGTGCAGGTTGCCAGCTGTTTCTGCTTTAAACCATACTTCCTACAGTGATGACCTCCTCATAGAACATGCAATGTTGAAGTTCACAAGGAACTTTTCACTTCACAAGTTTTTATTGAAGAACATAGAAAGTTATAGGACTCACTCCTGGAAGCTAACTGCAGTATCCCCCAATGTATCACTGCACTGATGATTTGGCCAGATGTAATACAGTTTACTTCATTTGGTAATATATATTTATGAAATAAATTAATGTATGAGCATATTCAGCCAATATTGCATCTTTGTGTGCATGCTGCTTATTTTTGAATGGTCAGTGTCTTGAAAGTTCTTACTATGTTAATGGCTAATGCCCTTGCACCAGCTGCCAGATAGTTTTTGGGATTTTGTTAATGAATATTTAGGTAGTGAGAAGTCTCCTGGTGACTCTTTCTTTACATATTGTTACATAGAACTGTTCTATGCTCAATGGAAGAATATTAATATTCTTGATGACCAATTTCTTCACATAAACATGGTGTCATCTTTATGTATGGTAATGGATTTGAGAGGTGGCTTCATTCAAGAATCTTCATGTATTCAATAGATTATCCATAGAAGTATGCTTAAGATGTGTCAATATCCAGTATTGACTTATATTTGCTGTTAGAGTACTCATTGCAAATGTCCACAACCTTGGCAGATATCCCTATTCCTAATGTCTCATTTCAAAGGATCGAATCTGCAACATTCCAATTGAATGTGATATGGTATAGCATTAGATATTAGTATGCAGGGATATCATGAAACATTGCAACAAATTCACATCAGCTCAAATAGTGATCTATAAACAAGAGTATGTTATGGATACTATCCAAGTCAAAGCTAAACTCAAGAATGAGTTACTGGTAATTACTGTGGGATATGTATGTGTGAATACCATATGATCACATGCGATTCAAGCTCTGACTATTATAGATTATATCATTTTTACCTCTAATTGTCACCTGGACACTTCTAGCCCTAGCTACCATATGTAACATACTTATATATTCTAAGATACTCTAATGCCCTCAAAATGCTGCACTTTAGACATTTGAAAAAACCCCAAACATGTTTATAATATATTTGTACACTATCTATACACTAGTAACTATATAGTCATCCCATGCTGGATACACCTTGCCATCATCTAGAACTACTATGTCAATATATGCACTGCTGTTGTTGTTGTTCTATTATTCTTGTTGGATTCCCTTTAACAATGACATCCCTTCTTTTTCTAGCTTGTCTTTGGTAATCTGGTGTGCCAGATACTGTATAGTGTCAGAGGTTGCCTTTACTAACAGTAGTGAGCTAAGTTGAGCATATATCTAGGGCATCCCATAAAGCCATAGATCACATTTATTAGTACATTTTCAGTTGAGATATCTCACTTCTTGAGTCAAATACTAATTATATCTTCATATGTAAACCAAAAATATCCAAATAAAGTTTAAAAAATGTAAAGAAATCACTAAAAATTAGTTAAAATAATATAGTACATAGAGAGTGGCTATACACCAGTTGCAACCAGTTCTGACCAGGTGCCTGACCTCTATGAAACCAAGCAACTGACAACTAGTTGGATTTAAAACTAGGTCAACTTGCACCTGCAGTCTAATTGCAATTACTTGTGATCCAGGCTAGTTGCCAGTTGCCATACCAGTTGCCAACTGGACTTTGAGACACTAGCAATAAACATCTGACATCACAAAACATGCCCACATCAAAGCAATTAAGATACTAGCCTGAGCTGGCAATAATCAGAACTACAGTAGCCAGATCATATATCATCTTGACCAGCTAGACAAATGCTTCTGAATTGACATATCAATATATATTGAGTACCACTATTACATACTTTCCGCTATAGTAAATAAAGCATTGTCAAAGGGGATCACAAACTGGATGCTGAAAAGGTATTACTTCAACATGCCCTATCATTGCACTCTTAGATATAATAAAGCTGCAAGTATAGCACAATATACATGTACAGCATTGCCATATCATAGTGAGGAGTTGGAACCACCTGGGTGCTTTACACATATCCTCTATTAGCCACAAATCCTTATGGTTAATATGATTCAGTGATTGTCTGTCCCTAACCTGATAGCAACTGGCTGAAGCATGGACTAGCTGGATACTCTGTCATTTAGCTGTAGCTAATATTCTAACTCAGCCTCAATGGTGTAATTTTTTTGTGGCATGTATCCAGCACTTAGATGTTAAAAATATCAATGCCACTATTGAGATATTGTTGTGAATGCTATTGAGGATGGTAAGAAATAGGATTACATCTAGCATACATACTATGGTTTGCAATCAGGGTTTTGCTATGGACCTGAGGCTAATCACTAATGAACTTGAGGATAAGAGTAAAGACTTGCTTGTAAGTTGAGTGCAAAGGAGGTGGGCTGCTATTGGCAGTCAACCCTTAAGAACAAGACTAGGGAGTCAAGTCCTCTAAGATGCTATATTATATACTATCGAATACAGTGCATGGATCATGCCTCTAGAGCAGGTACCTTCTATCTGTGGATATCATGAGGCTATGTGCAGATATATAAAGCATAAAGTGATAACATGGTATGGCAGAATGGAAGCCAGGGATCATGAGAATGAAATGAAAGACCATACCATGAATATACTTGAGGTATGACAGATCTATAAATAGATGAAGGAAAGATCAAGATATGCATTGAAATCTGTAGAGATACAAGATGGATTGGGATTGGGAGATATCATCAGCAATGAAGGGGAAGACTAAGGATCTAAAAATACAAGCATCTATAAAAGTGTTGATAGAGACAAATAGTGAATAAATGATGGATCACATGATGATGAGTATCTATGGACTGATCATGTGATCTGATAAGATAAAGGGTAAGCATGTGGGGAGATAAGAGAATAGAGGACAATCCAGAAGGGGAACTCTAGGCTAGTATCTAGTTAGGTGACAATGAAGTTCATCACAGATATATCTTTTTAAGCAGGTGATAATAACCAATGGAAAGCACATCAGCAAGGTGATTCCACTAACATTTATTTACTTGCTTGCACATCTTTTCTCTAATTTTAGCATCAAATCACATTCATGTCTAACTAAATTAAGTAGCTATGAACTAAGAATAAAGTTTTGGCTCAACAAATACTAGTCAAAGGAGTTGTATTATATATTATCACTCATTTAGGCACTTGCTACATACTTTTGAAGTATGCATTACATATATGGTAAATATTGTGTATTAAACCATCAATTGTGGTTGATTGATCTATTTGACTAACATTGCTTTTATCTACTTCAATATTGTGCTTGAAAATTCCACCAAACCCAGAACTTGAGTGAGTAATCAAAATTACTAACATCTGAATTTCCTGAAATAAATCTAGCTAAGTATGGTATATTTTTTTTTTCATGGAAACTCAAGCCTCATACTATCTCCCATCACTTGATAATAGTAAACCTTTCAAGAAAATGACAATTCAAAGGAGAGAAATGCACTATACATTGCAGCTTCCAACCATTCTGCAATAATTCAGATGCAAGACAGACTGATATTATCCAACAATGGACTAGTTGCTTGAGAATGACAGCTGAGCCACTATATAGCTTTTCAAGAAGGAAGATGCCATGGTATATCTATCCAGAATGCCTTCTACTACCAGTGAATGAAATATTCCAGACATTATTTTACAAGCTATAGTCTAGAGGCCACTACAAAAATAGCAAATGATCCCAATACTTTGAAGTTGACCACAGCAAGAGCTTGAGTCATGAGGATAACCTTGCAAAATTCTTAAATAGTGTGTGTGCCACTATACATCAAGTGCATGGAATATCATGTTTGTAAGTCTTTCTTTTTAATTGTTAGCATCCAACCATTCAATTTGCCTGCACATGAGTGAGTGGAATGCCAAATCCACAACCAAATCTCTTGATGGCACTTATGCATTGAGGAAATCCAATATGACTTGTTATTTCAAAACTTCCAATAGTAGATAGATAAAATACATACAAGGTTGCAACATAAGTATAGTGTAAGCTTTGTGAGTAATGTTGCACCATAATTGAGTACTATATGATGTAGAAGTAAGCTCCAGAAATGATAGCACATTTTCCCATGCAAAGTCTTTCTGTAAACTAAGCTGCCCACAAAAAACAATGTCCAGCATGATTGTAAAAGAGAAGGTATGGACCAGTCTTGTAAAGTACTGTGATATACATAGGAGGAGGTTGTCTCAGCTGCCTGTGCTTTTAATCTGGAGAGTTGGTAGACAGGTTCCACATATCTGTCTAGTATGGACTCTGGAGAACTTGAGCTCTGAGAAAAGGGAGAAGCATTAAACACCAAGATAATGAGGTTGAGCCAGGTAGCAATGCCATTCTCTTTGGAACTGGTACAAGGTATTATAATTACCTTGACTATCTCCTCCAAGGATGTATCTGGAATGCTGCATGTTATCATCCCTTATTTCAGTGATTGGTATAATGAGACAATAGATTGCTCAGCCCTGCCACCAGAGGATAAGCATGTAGGACTATCAGGCAAGTAGTGGATTACATACTATGGTCATGGTGACTGGTATGATGAAATAACAGACTCTTTGAATGACTTGAAGCATGTAGATAATTTGACTCACATTTGGCAGGACATTAAGCTCAAAGCTTTGTAAGTCAAGATACTAGCTACCACTTCACTGGCTTCCTGCAGATCCATTGAGCCTGAAGAGCACTGAGTTGAGCTACTAGTGATTGCTTTGCTGGCATCCTCCAGGTCCTTTGGTGAAAATGTCCAAGTTGAGCTGTCAGTAGCTGTTTTAGCATCCTGTGGATCCTGCAACCTTGAGGAACTGGCTACTTTGGCAATAGGCTTGATGAGCCTCATGTGGCAAAGGATATGGGAAATCAAAGAAGGCTTCCAGCAATCATTGTCATAGAACTTTTTGTGGTTGTTTGTCTTAATATCCTGAGCCCTGATTTGAGATAGGTTATTAAGCTGGGAGCATTGGGTCCAAACCTTAACAAAATTGTTATCATTCCCAATTTGAATCTCTTTACATATTATGGCATCATGCAGTTTGGAATCAAGCTCTTTATTGAGTATGGTAGCTCCAAAGGATCTATAATCTACTAGAACCAAAAAGATTTTAGAGGCAGAGTAGTGTTATTGGACATTCAGATATTGCATTTCTATTGCTCAAGCCAGCTGAGGTGGAGTGATTGGACTGGTAGCTGTCATTTGTACTAAGGTAATAGAGACAAGGAGGCAGTTGACATGGTACAATACTAAGGTGAAATGTGCACAAATAGTGGACAAAAATTCTTATTCTATGCAATGACATGTGACATGTTTAACTTTGATATGTCACCATGGTCTTTCCTCTTAACTACAGAGATAAAAATAGATTTTCTTGTTCCAAAAATGGTTTAGCCAAAGCTCAGTGGACAATTCATAGCTTGAATGATGGATAACATAGGAATTGGCACTTTTTATGAACTGTGAAATTAAGTAAACAGGAGAGTGAAGATGAGACAGTGGAATAATATCACCAATCCACTCTCTAATTCTTATTAAATGCTTGAGAATATGAAGACCAGCTGTGGCTGCATCCTTTGTATGTCCAACAGAAGATGTGACATGGAAATGTTCCACATAGGCAAGAAACTGGTAAATATTCAAGCCCTGGTTACCAAATCTGAAGCAACTTGCTACCAAGTATTACATCTGAAATTTCCTGCAGATAAGCACCACTTAGTATTATTGGAACATAAAAGTGTCAATTTGATTGGAAAATGTGACTGCAAGTAGATCAGTTAGAAATGTCAAGTAGTGAGAGAAATGACAGACTTGCATGTTTTAGGCATCATCACCTGTTATCCATTCCATGGAGATATGGGAATTTCTTTTGAAAGTCTTGTATATGTATTGAGGGATCCAGTTGAGCTGATCATTAAATAGAGAACTATTGAGGATAGAGTTCAAAAGTCCACTCTTGTCTGGTCTTTTGCCTATTTCGGGAAAGATTGGACCAAGATCAATTCTGGAAATTTTCTAAAATGAAAAATACTGGACTGAGACTGAAAAAGACTGATAAACCAGTCTTTTTTGCTCTTTTGTTGGTCCACAACTGGTTTGCAACTGATCTTTCAGGTATCTAAAAGTACTACAGATTCTGGGCTTCCTACCTATATTTTTTTTATCTCAAATGCATAGCATGGGATTCATGCTTAGTGATTGTTGTACAACATTTAGCCAAGACTCTTAGCATTAATATCCACTTCTAATTATGTAATTCCATCCATATGCAGCAAAGACCTGTCCAATTTTGAGTTACATGTCATTTTCAGGAAGCACATTTACAAAAATGGTCATAGAAACCTCAAATAATATTTTAAAAATATGGAGAAATCAGGGAAAATCGTATGATATGGTAGTAAATGGGAAAAAACTTTAGTCTTTGGTCTGGACAGCTCCTGGCCAGTTTTCATTGGTCTTTTCATTTTTCCAAAACAAAAAGACCAAGACTAATTAATTTTTAAATCAGAAAAGACTGGACTGATTAGGATCAGTCTTTTTTGGACCAGTACAGTCCAGTTGCAGTCATTTTGTGGTCTGAGGACTGGACTTTTAAACACTAGTTGAGGATCCAAGCAATACACATATGCTCTTTAGTGAGACATGAAGTTTTTATCTCAATTACTTGCCAATGTGGTCCATCCAGAAAAAGTTCAGCCCTATAATGCAATGTCTTTGCTGTCAAGAATGATAGACAGAGCATTCATATCTATGCAGGCAAGTCAGTCACCTTTTTCTTGCAACAAACACCAGCCACACTTTTGGCAATGCTAGAAAGAAATCAATTGCTTACATGCTTAATCTAGAATAGAGAAACCACAAAGCCAGCTCCCATTCTTTGTGCAACACAAAAGGGTAGTAGAGGTTTGTGGCATGAACCTTTGTATAGTTGTCTCAATTGAACTTGTCCATGAATATAGCACCAGAATAGTACTGCCATGCTGCATCTGCAAAGTAGTCACAAGATTTCTCAGTGTCTCACAGAAAAGAGGGGAAATTGATGGAAATAGGTGGAATGGTCTAATATATTCCAAAAATAAAAGAAAATATTGAGTTGCATGGGATTACTAGCATCCAAATTTATCTGGTCTTTGGTGTTCTAGAAAAAGTTAGCTGGCTTAGGCAGTGCTTAATTAATGCTGTATAAATGGAAACATCAAAATTATCTCTTAGAGAGATGAGATTATCTACCCATGTATTGCAGCTGGAAGTAGGTTTACTCATATGGTTTGCAACAGCAGTGGGGTCTTTGGATTCCTTTCCACAACTAGAACATTGAGGCATTGAAACAAAGGTTGTGATTATATGTTCATGTACTGAGGTTACTGGTTAGCTCCTGCTCTCACTTATAGTATATCTGCTTCAAAGAGAAGGACTACAAAACCAAATGCAAGTAACTCCACATTGTTGCATGCAAAAGATACTCATATACAAGCCATTTGTAGATTATACCAGTTCTAAATAATGGTCAATAAGCAGGCATGTATTCTAGTTGGATCTTGGTCTGCTTCTAAGCTAATGATGATTTGAATCTCACCAGAAATCCTTTTGGTCAACTGGTTCAGCCACTTAGAGGCTTCTTTACCTCATTGAAATGGACAAGGTCAGGATTGAAAATGGAACCTATCAAGAATGCCTCAATGACATGTGGATCCTCATCTCCTAATCCAATCACTTGGAAGCACCTGGCCAGCTCACACACAAGCTCCATAAAAAGAGGTCAAGAGGTATCTTAGTCAGGGATCATTTTTTCTGTCCACAAACCATGCCACTGTTACACTTGACCCAGGTAGGAATGAGCATAGCCTCACAAGGAGACAAAGGGTTGGAGATGAGGGGGTTTGAAGGTAGCAAGATCAATGAAGCCTTTAAAGGTCAAGGGATCAGAGGAACTTCATAGTAGCATTGAGGATCAAGGGATCAACACTCAAGCAGCAAGACAGCTACTGGATCATACAAGAGTTTAGAGAGAGCATCCACTCAGGAGTAGAATGAGGACTATGGGAGCAGTTGAGCACTGGTTGTATTCCTAAAGATATCTAGGTGGATACTCAAGGAGGTCAAGGTTAAGGAAAAGAATGCATCTATTAGAGACATTTTAAGTAGTTGAAAAATAGGTTAAAGATAAAATGACGATTGGTTAGAAGAAATGGTGGCATAAAATAATAAGAGACAATGGAATAAATAGTAGTCAGCAATGGAGAAAAGGTGTGAAGGTTGTGACTATATTGATACAGGGAAGGCAAAGTAAGGTTTAGAAAGGTAAAGAAGTGGATAAAAGGAAGACAAGAAGTAGGGAATTGCAACAATCATAACATTACCCCCTTAGTACAATGGAAACCACCATGTTTTTCATCAAATATTCCTACATTCTCTAGTGGAAGACCCAGTCATGTTACTGACAGCCACATTGTCAAAGTAAAAAGAGTCTTCTTCACCTAACCATGGCTTGGCATGGCATTTTTCCCAAGCCCTGAGAACTTTTTCAGTTTGAGACCCTCAATTGGCATTGTCTTGTGGGTCAAGGAGGGGATAGGGAGGAAAAGGGTGGTAGAATTGCTGGAAGAAGGTGGAGGCAATGGAAGATGCCCTTGATTGGTGAGAAGAAGGTTGACAGGGGTGGTACTGGAAGGAATGAGATAGACAACAGCTGGGACAGTGGACCTTAGGATGCCCAAGAGCAGAGACAAGGCAGAGAGAACATTGGTACCAAGGGCAGTTAACTCATTTATGACCTTGCTGCCTGCACTTGAAACAGGTAGAGGTGGGGTCCAGTTGTTCATCAAAGAAGATAATATCACTACCTTCCAAGGCTTCTTGATTTAAATGTTGGGCATGATCCTTATCTACCTGTTGAAAGTAGCATTTTTCTTTGAATCCCAAGAGGAACAAACTTGCCAAGGAGGTTTATGGGACATCAGGGCAGTTGGAGAGGTGGTCAATAAGGGGATAAGAGGGAGGAGTCAGAAGGGGTTCTTTTCAAGGATCTTTGACTAAATTGGTGAGCCTTTCAATCATTGGAACACAACCAGGAGGTGGGAGAGGACTCTCAGCATTTTCATTAGTGGAGATAGATTTGTGACTAAGGAGAGAGTCGACCTAATGGAGAATATTGACCATTTTCAGTTGCTCCATGAGGATAAGAAGGGAAGTGGTCTGGATGGAGGCTATCTCTTCAACAAGAGTGAGAAGGAGGCTTATAGAAGGATCAAGGGAGGGGGCAACTTTCTGGATGACCTGAGAGAAGTTTGCAAGGCAAAAAATTTGGTGATAGGCTTGTCTGGCCAAGAAAAGTGGGAGTTTATCTGGAGAAGGAATTCTAGGGTGGTGGTTCCATGAAAGTCACACATATGGAGGTCAATAAAGTGGAGGTTTCCCTTCTCAGAGAATTCTTGGAGGTGATGGGCATAGGAAAACTCAGGAGTGGTTTTGGAGCAGTTTGGGAGATGGAGTTTGTAGATGACCAGAGATAGGACTTTGGTTATAGTGAAGGGTCCTTTTCACTTGACAGCAAGTTTAGGGAAGGCAAGGAGGCACTTTAGGTTCCTGGCTTCTAGCCAGACCTTGTCTCCTTTCAAGAGAGATTTGAAGGGTTTAGAAGAGCATGCCTTCATGAGTTGCCTGGCTAGTTCATGGGCAGCAAGGGCTTCATCTCTGGCAGCAAGGAAGAAGGAGAGTCTTGTTTCAACAGCAGGGATGTTTGATTCTATAATGATGCTTGGGAATGAGCAGGATTCATATCCCATCATGAGAAAGAGGGGAGACTTATTGGTGATGGAGTGAAGGTGGTGATTGTGGGCAAATTCAGCATGGAGGATATGTATGTTCTGCCTGATTGATGTGGTTATCATAACAATAGATGTGGAGGTAGGTTTTGATTTCCTGGTTAACTTGCTCTGTTTCTCTGTCAGTTTGAGGGTGGTATGCGGAGGACATTTTCTTTTCTATTTTCAACAGTTTCAATAAATCCGTCATCATTTGTGATGCAAACTGGGGTCCTCGGTCGCTGACCAAGCTATCAGGTAAGCCATGATATTTCCACACGTGGTCGCGGTACAGCTCGGCTGTTCCTTGGGCCGTGACCGTTTTGTTCGTGGGAATGAGGACTACTTCTTTAGAGAAGCGGTCGACTATAACGAAAATGGCATCGAAGCCTTTACTATCAGGTAGTCCCGTGACGAAATCTGCTGAGATGGATCTCCAGGGTCCTTCAGCTATGGGTAGTGGTTGCAATAAACCGGCTGGCGGTTGGTTTGATGTTTTCATTCGTGCGCATCTATCACACGCTTTGCAGTAGTTGATGATGTCTTGTTTGGCTCCTGGCCAACTATAGTATCGAGTGACAAAGTCAAGCGTCTTTTCAGCTCCCTTATGTCCAAAGAAGGGGTGGTCGTGGAATTGTGTAATTACCCCCCTTCTAAGCTCGATCAGCACCCAGATCTTATCATGGTAATGCCATAATCCTTCACGGAGGATCGTCCCGTCAGGGGCTTTCAACCCTGAATGCGCTATTTTGATTCTATCGAAGAGTTCGATCTCTTCAAGAGATCTGACACGATATGCAGGGATGACTGTGGTACTTTTATTGTCATCTTCTATTCTGATCATGTGGTCTTCTCATCTAGAGAGGGCGTCGGCTTTTCCCATCGAAGTTCCAGGTTTATTTACCAAGATGTAATCAAATCTTGATAAGTATTGCGCCCATCTTGCTTGACGCCTATTAAGGTCCTGTGACTTCATGAAATATTGGAGGTTCCTATGATCAGTCCATATTTCGAACTGGTGGCGTGCTCCTTCTAGGTGATGCCTCCATTGTTCGAGTGCAAGGATGATGGCCAGCATTTCTTTATCGGCTATCGTGTAATTACATTGTTCCGGTGTCATGGAATGTGACATAAACGAGACCGGATGCCATTTGTCGTCTATTTTAGTAGAGAGCACTGCTCCGATAGCGAAGTCTGATGCATCGCATTCTACTCTATATGGGGTTGTGTCATCCAGGTATGACAGTACCGGGGCCATGGTGAATGCCTTTTTAAGCTTGTCAAAAGCTTCTTGCTGTGCCGCCTCCCATTTCCAGGGTTGGTCCTTTTTGGTAAGGTCGTGTAGCGGTCTTGCTATTAAACTATAGTTGTCGATAAACCGTCGGTAGAAGTTGGCGAGGCCTAAGAAGCTCCTGACTCCTTTGATAGTGGTGGGCGCGGGCCATTCCATAACTCCTTTAACCTTTTCGTGGTTCATCGATACACCATGTTCGCTGACGTCCATGCCCAGCATGTCTACTTGTTTGACTCCGAAGAAGCATTTTTCTGGCTTTACAAATAGGTCGTTCTCTCAGAGTTTTTGTAAGACCTTTTTCACGGTTTCTCTATGTTTAGCCATGTCGTTATGCTTCGAGAAGATCAACAGATCATCGAGATAAATAATGATGCAATCGTCCATATCTGCAAAGATTTCATTCATCATTTGCTGGAACGTGGCTGGGCTATTGCACATTCCGAAGTACATCACGAGGGGTTCGTAAGCCCTGAGGTGGCAGACGAAGGCTCCTTTCCATTCGTCGCCTGGTTTGATCCGCATGTTGTTATATCCCCATCGGAGATCCATTTTGGTAAAGATCTTAGATCCTTTCAATTTGTCTATAATTTGCGAGATCAATGGTAGAGGGTAATTGTTCTTGACAGTCCCTTCATTTAAATATCTATAATCCATAACCATGCGCTTTTTGCCGTCCTTTTTAGGGATAAAGAACACGGGTGACGTTTGTGGCGATTTGGAGGGTCGGATGTACCCTTTCGAGAGTTGATCGTCCATGAATGCCTTGACTTCGTCTTGTTCTTGGGGAGATAGCTTGATCAATCGACCCTTTTTTGGTACGAAGTCTGGTTTTAGGTCTACCGCGTGATCCCATGGTTTATGTTCGGGCATGCGCTCGCTTGCCTTTTTCAAAAAGACATCTATGAAATCATGATATTCTGATGGTATGAGTTTCTTGGCTTCAGATGCATCGGCTGGTTTATATTTGCCGTTGTTGGTTCTACCGATATGATATCCGTATGCCTGTTCGTGAGATTCCATCCTATTGATGTAGCTATGGTGTAAAGCCGCACAAGATGTGGGGCACCGGTCCATGGTTACTGTTCCTTTGGTCCAGTCAATGGAAGGATTGTGATCTCGTAACCACGTGTATCCGAGAATCATTTGGTTCTTGCCCAAATTGGTGACATCTGCTGTTACTTTTTCACGGTGGCCCATATAGTCGATGATTAAGGTGGCAGTGTACGCTATGCCGCTGGCTGAGTTGACAGTTCCATCTACGTTGTAGACCGGTACAACTTGTTCTAGACTTTGCAGTGGGATTCTCTCCCGTTTTGCCCATGTAGTGTCTATAAAGATGCCGGTTGCGCCACTATCTAGCAGGGCGTTTACGGCTGTTTTTGTTGTTTTCGTGATTATATCTATTTTTACGAATAGTTCGCGAAGTGGCTTGAGTGTGCGTACTTTTCTCTCGTTCGGGTTCGAGG
>JBBPMT010000529.1:0-14398 GCA_038090455.1 Garcileccinum viscosum
AAGGTAAGTGTGGTACAGGCGAATCCCATTATACATGGAGGCGTGTGGAATCGAAGAAGAAAACACAGTCTGTTCCAAAGTAAAAAGAAGCTCAGGAGTTTCAAGAACAGCAGAATATAAGGCATCGCGAACGTGAGTGGGGAAGAGGTTTGGAATAATAGGGAGGTTGGGGTAAGAGAGGCCTAAAGTACGCGAATATGAGGATGGAGGTGTGTTTCGACGAGTGGGTCGGCGAGGCATGTCAGAGTTATGAGTGGAAGTCCTTAGGATGATGAGCCTTATAAGCCGAGAGAAGGGAGGTGGCATTAGATAAGTTCTGTTCCGGTTCCCAGGTATTTTCCGAAGAAGGCCAACCCTTCCAAGACACGAGGTATTGGTGACGGCCATGAGTTCCCCTGTGTGAGAGAATTTGTTCCACTTCGTATTCTTCTTCTCCGTTAATTTGATCAGGGGGAGGAGATAGGAAATTCAGGCTGTGTTCGGCAGTCTCCCGATAGGATGATAGTTTGGAAGCGTGGAATGTATCATTGATGCGCCATGTGGGAGGGAGTTTGAGATGATAAGATATGGGAGATAGGACCTGAGAAATTTCAAATGGTCCTTCTCATTTAGGAGAGAGTTTTCGAGAGGGGTAATGAAGGTGGAGGTTTTTGTTATCAAGCCAGACCTTATCTCTGACTTTCCAGGGGGTAAAGCGGGAAGAGATGTATTCTTTCATGAGGTGTTGGGCACGTTCATGGGCATCAAGGGCTTCTTTTCTTGCTTCGGATAAGAGCGATAGGCAAGATTCCAGATCAGGAAGGAATGTTTTGCCGATGGGCAGATAGGCATGAGGTTCATATCCGAGAATTAACGAGAAGGGAGTTTTGCCAGTGACAGAGTGAAAGGAAGAGTTGTGGCAGAATTCCACCATAGGGAGGAGGTCAGCCCAAGCATTGGACTTTCCATTGCAGAAGATGCAGAGATAGATCTCCAATTCCTGATTAACACGTTCGGTTTCTCCGTCAGTTTGAGGGTGGTAGGCAAAGGAGAGAGCGAGGTCATATTTCAGGAGACATGCCAGTTCTCGAGCAAAGGCAGAGGTGAATTGAGGGCCACGATCTGAGATACATCAATTGTGGAGACCGAAGCGAGGGAAGATGTGTTTAAAGAAAAGAAGGGCAACATCGGCGGCAGAGGAGGTTTTGAGACAAGGAAGGAAAATTGCCCCCTTTGTAAGCCCATGGTCGACCATGACCAAAATAGAATCAAAGCCGGACGAAGGAGGGAGGTCGGTAATGAAATCCATAGAAATTTGTTGGAAAGGGCGAGTAGCAGAAGAGGAGAGAGGGAAGAGAGGCGGAGCGGAAGGATGTGTGTTGACTTTGGAGGCCTAACAAGTGGCACAATCAAGGATGAACCGGCGAACAAAAGTAGAAAGGCCAGGCCACCAATAGTCGCGAGCAACAAGGTTCTGGGTGCGAAGAACACCGCCGTGACCCCCAGAAGGAGATTCATGGCAGGAGCGAACAATATCACGATGAAGTGGCTCAGGAATAAAAAGATGATGACGAAAATACAGCAAACCGTCCGAAAAGTCCCAATCATGACGAGAAGCACGAGGGAGGAGAGAAGTTCCCTCATTGAGGGCAGAGAGAGCAGCAGAAGCAAATGGATCAGAGGTCATAAGAGAAGAAAGTTTAGAAGTTACAGCAGCATCAAGAGCACGAACAAAAAGGGTATCCGGGAGAAGGGTGATGTCAGCGTTGTCTGAGGACGTATCAACGTCGTTGCGACGAGAAAGTGCATCCGCAGGGGCCATGGCAGAAGTGGGCAGGTGGTGAAAGGCCAGGTCAAAATCCTAGAGAAAGAATTGCCAGTGGACATGGCGACAAGAGAGTTTACAGGGTTGGCGGAAGTAGGTTAAATTCTTGTGGTCGGTCAGGACAGTAACGGGAAGGCCAGTTCCTTGAAGGTAATGGCACCATTCCTCCAGAGCATGGATGACAGCAAGAAGTTCGCGGTCATAGATGTCATAGTTTCGCTCAGCGGGAGAGAAGGTACAGGACAGGTATGCACAGGGATGAAGATCGCCATTTCCGTCAGGTTGCATGAGGATGGCACCAGAAGCAGTGAGAGAGGCATCGGTCATGATAGTGAAGGGGTGAGAGACATCTGGCATGGCAAGGACTGGTTTAGCAAGGAAGGTGGATTGGAGTTGGCGAAACGCGGTTTTGCAAGAGGGAGACCAATTCCAAGGCGTATCTTTCTTTGTGAGGTTGAGAAGAGGGCGAGCTAGAGTAGAGAAGTTGGGAATGAATTTGCGATAGAAGTTACAAAAACCAATGAAGGATTGGACTGCTTTGACAGAATGAGGGAGGGACCAGGTTTCGATGGCTAAGAGTTTCGTAGGGTCCATCTGTAAAGATCCAGCTTTGATAACGAGGCCAAGGAATTCTACCTCAGACGCAGCGAATACGCATTTATCCGGCTTAAAATAGAGTCCATGTTCTCGACCACGTTGAAGAACCTTTTGGACGAGAAGCCAATGCTGGGATAGGTCATTGTTATGGATCAGGAAATCGTCCATGTAAATGATGAGCCACCCTTCAGTGATATAATCGCCAAAGATAGAATTCATAAGGGCTTGGAACGTGGGAGGAGCATTGCAAAAACCGAAAAACATGACATTGGGTTCGAAGAGACCTTCGGGAGTAATGAAGGCAGCTTTCCATCGATCCTCAGGGCGGATAAGAACATTGTTGTATCCCCAACAGATGTCGAGTTTAGTAAAAATGGTAGAAGGGCGAAGCTGATCTACAAGGTTGGAGATGAGGGGGAGTGGGTAAGCATTCTTTACTGTGTGTTCATTAAGGTATTGGTAATCCTGGCAGGGGCGGAGGGAGCCATCTTTTTTTGGTATGAAGAAAAAGAGGGAAGCTTGAGGGGATTTTGAAGGAGAGATTTTTCCAGAAGCGAGGTTTTCTGCGATGAACTCTTTACATGCTTCTCATTCTTTCGGGTTAAGAGGGTACACTTTACTGTAGCTCTCTTGGGAATGAAAGAGTCCTTCAATTCTATGGCATGATCAAACGGTCGAGATGGAGGGAGTATTCCATCGGGAGGTTTCGTGAAGACGTCAGCGAAGGAGGCGAGTTCAGGAGGGAGGGTAACCTTCTCTTTTTCTAGTGCCATAGCGAGTTCAGTGGCAATGGTGGTTTTTCTAATCGAGAGAGAGGAATCTGAGAGGTAGCGAACCAAATATCATTGTGAAAGAGCCAGAGGGTCATCTTGTCTGAGGGATGAGGGACAATCAGGAATGGAGACAACACCAGTCCCCCAATTGATATTGGGGTTGGTGTCCTGTAGCCAGGGTAGACCCAAGATGACCACTTCCTTTCCACAATTGATCACAAAGAAGTCCCGAAGTTCCTCGTTCTTTCCAATTCGTAGAAGGAGGGTGGTCTTTAGTCGGATGACACCACTTTGATTGGGGGTTCCATCAACATTAGAGACGGCGAGGGGTTTAGGAATCTTAGAGGTAGGGAAGCGATGGGTTAGGACTAGTGAGCGATCAATGAAATTGCCAGTTGCTCCACTGTCGATTAAGGCAGATGAGTCAATGATTTGTGTACCTGTTTTTGCCAAAAGAGAGATAGGAATGCAAATAGATTTGGCATGAGGCGTAGTACAGAATACAGGTGCAAGACGATGAGGAGAAGTAGACGTCGTACTAGTTCTCCTTTTCAAAAATCCTCTCTATCTTCGGATGTTTCGGCAGTGGTGGTGGCGACGGAGATTTCTGGGGATTCCTCTAAGGGTTCTTCCTCATAGACGGTTCGGAGTACTTTGAGGATCTCTTCCTTTGAGATGTTTCGATCCGTAATGATCTGATTAACATATTTTCCTAGGGCAGAGGAAGCCTTAGGAGGGCGCAGGGTGAAGCGAGTAGTGGAGGATGATGAAGGGGTTGATGACGAGGAATTATGATTGTTGGCTCAGCAGCCAACCTTGTGACAAATGAAACAACGGTTCTGTTGTAGGTGGCGAGCTCTATCAACAGGAGAGAGTCGGACTGCGTCAACATCCATGGCATTAGGATCTTTGGCAGGGCGAGAGTTATGGAAGTATCCTCCTCGACCAGAGGTAATGTCGGCGATGCGTCATTGCTGGGCATGATACTTAGCCGCTTGCTCAATCCAATCCTTTGCCGTGGTAGGCTGCGTCTGTTGAGAAAGGATCATGACTACGAGTTTGGGATCCATCCCAAAGGAAAGGTGTTCGAGAAGGGTGGGCTCATCCGTGATGTTGGCCCGTTGGGCAAGAAGGCGAAACTCAGCAATATACTGTTGGAATCCGCTGTCTTTATTGCGGGTATCCTGGCGAAGGGTGAGAAGTTTTCGTCGAGCTTTGGTGGCAATGTTAAACAGGTAGAAAGTGGCGATAAAATCTTTCTCTAAACTGGCAAATGTCTTTTTGGTAGCAGCAATGTTTCCGTCGTTTATCTTGGTGTACCAGCCTTCCGCGAAGGGAATACCATTCCCCTTGGTCATTTTATTGAGAAGGACTAGGACCTTTACAGCGTCATCTGCATATACAGCAGCATTCATCATGAAATAGGCCTTCATGGCCTGCATCCAGTGGTTGGCATCTTTCGTTTCTCCCGAAAACGCGTCAGGGAGACCAGCTTTCAGCTCTGCAGGGGGCATGGTGGTGGTAGGTGAGGGTGATGAAGTGGCAGGAGGGTTCGGGGGCAGAGGGGCAGGTGGTAGTCCAAAGGCAGCTCTACTAGAAGTGACGATCTGTTCTTCTGCTTCTTCAGCAGTAGAACCTCGGCGAACCAGAATGGCAGAGAAAGATCCTGTAGGAGTGGAAGGACCTTCTGAGTCAGAGGAGGGGGGACGGTAACCGCGACGAGGAGTAGAGGACGAAATATTGGGCGGTTTGCTAAGCAGCAGAAGGCGGAGGAAGAGCTAGTTCTTTTGTTACACTGGGCGTCGCACACTAAAACAAAACTAGACGAGAATCTCACGAAGAGTTTGTCAAGTCTAGTTTGTACAGAAGGGAGGTCTCTCTATCTTGAGTGTGCACACCAAGAGCTCAAGGCAGCAAGAATCGACGCTGAATTGCGTAGAACTAGCTAAAGAACATACACTATCATGCTACAGGTATATATAGGGTACAGTGCGATGCATGGACCAAGCTATGTTGTAGCAGTGAAAGAGAAGAAGACATAAAGGGAAGGAAGTGCGTCATCCACAGTAAAGATGAGTCAGAAGCTGTGGAAGGCTATGTATACAAGATAAGACGATAAGGAGATAAGACGATAAGGAGATAAGAAAAAGTTAGGTAGAAGATGAAGGAAGATCGAAGAGAAGAGATCCGTCCGCCAAGAGGAAAAGAGACAAGTCGACGTAAGAGAAGGAGAAGGGATGAGACAAAGAGACGGTACAACCCTCTGGGACGATGTCGACTGTAACAACTACTCACTTCTGGGGGAATTTACACCTTATTGAAAATTGCTCCTACTAACCTTTGGCATCTCTGCTTTGGTCATTATTCATAGAATGCTTTATGTCACCTTCATACATTCTATACCGGTGCTCCAAAACTATATGTTTACCCACCCTCCCACTTGCCCTAGCCATATTTAGGATAAATTCTCTAAACAACCTTTTTACTCTTTGGAGAAATGGGCTTCCCATGTTCTGATTTTGGTATACACTGACCTTGTGGAACTTCCCATGGAATCTTGTTACTGCTCCCATTGGATTCTCATATTCATTGATGACTGTTCTGACTACACTTTCCTTGCCTTTTTATGTTCCAAGTCAGGCTCTCCTTCCCACTTCCATAAGCTTGTTCTCCTTGCTGAGTCTTTAACTGGTCTTTCTCTCATCTCTGTCCATTCAGACCATGAAGAGGAGTACCTTAATAAGGATCTTCAACAGTTCTTCTCATCCAGAGATATAATCCATCAAATCTCAGTACCTCACCTACTACAATAAAATGGTAGAGCTGAAAGATTTAGCTGAATCCTATTAGAGAAGAGCAATGCTTGCTGTCTTCACACCTGCATCCCTAAATCCTTTTGGCAAGATGCATGTAGTTATGCAACACATCTCTATAATGCTCAACCTAACTAACACTTAAAAAAGCCAACCAGAGAATAATGGTTAACTCCATTTGAAATATTCCATGGAAAGAAACCTAACATTTCCTACTTCTGAGTATTTGGTTGTAGAGCTTACATATTCATTCCAAAAGAACAATCTAAGAATAAACTAGCACCACATGCAGAACCAATGATATTCATTGGATACAAACAAGGATCTAAAACATGGAAATTCTTTTGTTCTACCCACAAAAGAACTTATATTTCCTCCACTGCCACCTTTGATGAAAGCAATTTCCCTTATTGTTCCAAAAGACTTGCTCCCATAGACAAACTTTCCATCATTCCAGAAACTTCTCATGAAGAAGAAACAGAAACCACCAACCTTCCATCAAATGAAACTAATTCCAATAAAGATATCTACATAAAAATTTCAATAAATCAACACCCTCAAGACTTCTACAGACAACCATCACCTAATTCTTCTATACCAAGAACTCCATCTGAACTATGGGATTTTTCACACCTCAGGGACCCTAACAATGTACCTCCTAATGAGGAAGTCGAAAGGGAATTACCTGAGAAAACTTCCATACCATCTCAAAGAGAACAAAAACATTTATCATCTGAAATTCACTTTCACACTTCTTTTGACCAACATCAGAGACATTAGAGACATGGATATGAAACAAAAGAAGATCTAGGTTCTCCCATAGTGGAATTCCCACAGGAATAGAGGAATATTGAAAGAACTGACTGTTACAAATGACTATCAGCAAGGAGTGAGAACGAGAGAAAGTATACAGCTATCAGCTGCCTATGTGTTCATAAGCTGGGTTTGGAGATACCAGCACCTTGTCCAAACTATGGTCAACTCAAAGGTAAAGATATATACTTGCTTGTGAGCCTGAGAGTACTACAATCCAGTGGTCAAGTTGATGTGTTTAGTATCAATGATGGAGAATGGAGGCAATCCTTAGAGATCTGGTGGGAAACTAGGGACAAAGCTGAGTAGAACAAGACTGGAGAGTTGAGTTCTATTGGTGCTATATTATATACTACCAAGTACAGCACATGAACCATGCTTTAAGGGCCAGTACCTGCTATCTATGGCTATAACTATGAGGTAAGTCCATGAGGTAGCTGTATGATAAGTAAAACCATAAAGTAACAATGTGATGTGGCAGAATGGAAGCCAGGGACCATGAGAACTATGAAAGAGGGCCATGTATCATGAGATGTGGCAGATCTATAAATAAACAAAGGAAGGATCTAGAGAACAAGATCTGAGATCTATCAAAATACAATAGAGATCTAGATTGGGAGATCACATTGGCAATGAAGTGTAAAGAGCTAAGCATCTATAAAAGTGTCAATAAATATAAACAGAGCATAAATAATAGATCACATGATGACCAGCATCTATGGTCACATGACCCAATAAGATATATAGGAGGTGCTTGATGGGCGGCTATCAAGGAAAGGGGGAAAGTCAAAAAGGGAACCCTAGATTAGGGGCAAGTTAGGTCACAATGGTGTTTGCAATACTGACAACTATTCAACCAAGTAATTGGTTAGCTCCAATAAAAACTCCAGATGAAACAATACCAGAGTTTAGAATATGTTTTCATCAAAATCAAACACAAAGAACAGAAAGAGAAGAATCTCCTACAAGAATACAAACATCTGCTTGTATACCTAAACCTTGAATAATTCCAGATAATCTATATGGAGATAAAACTCCTCTGAAAATAGAGAGAAATCTCCTTTCTACAAGAAAAGAACCATTGGTAACTATTCAAGAGGAGTCTGTTCCAGAACAATATTCCATAGAGATTGATATTTCCATGAGATCTACCTTTAGTGATTTCAATATGGAAGAAATATATGATCTGCCCAAAGAATCTTTTTCGCATGCCTAGATGAGACATTACATGATGCACACTACCACAGTAGTTGGTATTACACCAGTATATTACCAATACATTAAAAAGTTCTCACAAGAAGAACAATCTTTATGGCAAGATGCCATGAAAGAAGAAATGAAGTCATTTACTGACCAAAAAGTTTAGGAACTTGTTGATTTACCAAAAGGTTATAAACCCATAGCAGATAGATGGGTATATGCAACAAAGAGTGACAGTCACAAAAAGGCTCAATTTGTTGCTAAAGGTTTTACACAAGTATATGGAATTTATTTTGAAAAAACCTTTTCTTCCATTGCACACTTTGAAAGTGTTCAAATATTCTTAGCATTGGCCACACTAGAAGACTGGGAAATTCAAGCACTAGATGTCAAGACTGCTTTCCTCTTTGGGGAACTTGACAACAATGAGGAGTTGTATATGATTCAACTTGAAGATTTCATCAAAACAGGAAAAGAGAACAAAGTTTGTTGACTCTATAAAGCCATCTATGGTTTGAAACAAGCTGCCCTCAAATGGAATCAAGCTTTACACAAATCCCTATTGGAAATGTAATTCAAACAAATGATGTCAAACACAGGAGTCTATATCAAATACATTGAAAAAGAAAAAATTGTCTTTGTTGTTTATGTTGACAATGCACTTTTCATGGATAGTAATAAAAAACTACTCCTCAAATACATCAAAATCTTTACAGATTGATGGGAATCCAGAATACTTGGTAATGCCAAGGAATATCTTGGAATGACAATTACCAGAGACTGCTCTAAACACACTCTGAGATTGGATCAAATTTCCTATGCTGAGAAAGTAATTAAATGATTTCTGCTAGAGAATGCTAAATTTTCTTGTACACCACTTCCTTCTGGCTATAATCTGAACAAATATAAAGGGAAAGAAGATCCAAAAAGGAAACAGCAATATCAATCTGTTATTGGCTCTCTCCTATACATTATATTAGGAACTAAACCAGATCTAGCCTTTTCTATCATAAAGATGTCTCAATATTCCACTAATCCATCTAAAGACCATCTAAATTGGGGTCTCTATATCATCCAATATCTTGCTTGTATCTGTAGCAAACGCTATCAAGTAGGAAGGAAGCAAGGAGTGCACACTGACGTTCATGTCCAGTGGCCTATAGGTTCGCCAGTAGGCTACGCCTACATCTCACCTGCTATCGGGGGATAACTCAAAGAAAGGAATGGAAGTGAGTCAAACAAGGATCTGGTCTGCTAGGAGACCAATGGTGCTAGGGATGAGATCGACTATATCAAGACTGAGGAGTCTTGGCTGATATTACAAGTCTATATATACTGTACATGAGTGTGCACGGACCATCCCTTTAGGGCTGGCACCTACTATAACTAGACTATAGATAAAGACATGAGTCAACAACGAGGCAGGGCTGTAAGGAATGGAAGCCCGCTGTGAGAAGTAGAAGAGTACCTGCCGTATACAACGAGGAGGTGGCAGATTTATAGATAACCGAAGGAAGGATCTGTGGCAGAGATCCGAGATCTATCAAGATACACGGAGATCCAGATCGGGAGATGCGCGGCCAATGAAAGGTGAAGAGAGCCGGTGCCTATAAAAAGGTAAACAATGATAAATACTCGCCACGATAGTATGTCATGTGATGACCAGCGTCTAGCTGTCATGTGACCAAGAGGAAGCGCTGGGACAAGCGCGCGGCTATGAGGAAAGGGGTTGAGCCACAAAGGAAACCCTAGACTAGGGGCAAGCTAGGTTACGACGAAGATCGCAACAGTATCAAAGATGTGTCAATTCTATACAATAGATTTTCAAAACAATTAACTCTCACAGCATATTGTGACACAGACTGGGCTAGAGATACTGAGACTAGATAATCAACTACTGGTTATTCAATAAAACTTGCAGACATAATCATTTCTTGGTCTAGTGGACAACAGAAAGTAGTCACTATATCATCAACAGAAGCTGAATATATGGCAGCTTCTAGAGCCACACAACAAATTGCTTGGATCAGAATTCTTCTATCTGAAATCAGAGATGAAGTCAAATATTCTGTACCCTTGAATTGTGATAATCAAGAAGCCATATTTCTTGCTTCTAATCCCACTCATGAAGGAAGATCAAAACACATTGGAATCTAATATCATTACATCTGAGAAGTGGTACAAGAATTCAAAACAATTGAACTTTTCTATATATCCACACAAGAACAAAGGCTGATATCTTTACAAAGAACTTAACTTTCAATAATTTCCATAAAGGATGCCTTTATCTTGGTTTATCTGGTTATCCTTCATAGATTCTGCATAAGTATTGATAAGGAGGAGTGTTGTGTTGCAAATGCTATTAAAGATGTAAAAAAGGGGGTGCACAAGTGACAACATGCCTATGTGTCCACAAGCTGGGTTTGCAATACCAGCAACTTGTCTGAACTATGGGTTCTCAAAGGTAGAGTGATGAACTCATTATAAGTCAAGGGAAAGGTGGTCACTGTATGCTGGTAGGAGCTATGGGACAAATCCTTAGAAGAACAAGACTAGGGAGTCTTGCTCTCTATGGCACTATATTATATATATACTATAGTTACATATGCATGGACTATGCCTTAAGAGCAGATATCTGCTATCTATGGCTATAGTAGGTATTGCAAACATCATTGTAACCTAACTTGCCCCTAGTCTTGTTGCAAACTCTGTTGTGACCTACCTAAACCCCAATCTAGGGTTCTGGATATGGTCTTGCCCCCTTTTCTCATAGCTGCATGCCTAGCCCCAGTGCTTCCCTTGGATCACATGACAGCTAGACACTGATCATCACGTGACTACCCTATTGGACTATTTGTATCTATTGACACTTTTATAGAGTTCCTGATCCTCGGCCTTTCATCTTCTCGGCCTACGGATCTCATCAGCAATGTTAGCAACGTTAGGCAGAGCTATCGAGGATAACCCTAAAGTAGGGGTTGTGGTCCAATGACGAGGACCCGGTGTCGCTAAGGCAGGTTTGAAGGTACCGCTGCGTTCGACGACTATCGAGGGGTAGACTCAGAATAAAGGATGATGGAAATCCTGTTCTGTGGAACTCAAACGTGACTATGGTTGAACGCCAAGAAGAACTAGACTGGGGATCTAGTCTTCAAGGCCCATGTATTAAATACTATCGAGTACAGTGCATGGACCATGCCTTAAGGGCAGGTACCTGCTATCTATGGCTATAGTAGAGAGTCCATGAGGTAGACACGTGCGGTTAGATAAAGGAACGTGGTGTGGCAGAATGGAAGAGAAGCCAACACCGTGCGAAGATGAAAGATGGCCACGTACCGCAAGGTGTGGCAGATCTATAGATAGGTGGGAACAAGATCGAGATCCGAGATCTATCAAGATACAATGGAGATCCGGATCGGGAGATCACATCGGCAATGAAGATCTGAATGCCGAGTGTCTATAAAAAGGTAAATAGTCCACAACAAGAGAATAAACGATAGATCATGTGATGACCGGCGTCTATGGTCACGTGACCCAATAAGATACTCACGGGCGCTAAAGCGGGCGGCAATCAGGATAGGGGAAAAGGTGAAAAGGGAACCCTAGACTAGGGGCAAGTTAGGTCGCAACCGAGGTCTGCAACAGGCAATAGATCTTGTATCTTGATAGATCTTGATCCCATCTCAATCTTCCTTTCATCTATCTATAGATCTGCCACACCTCATGGTATGTGGCCCTTTTTCATACTTCTCACAGTCCCTGGCATCTCTTTCATTTTGCCACACCACGTTGTTGCCTCACGGCTTTATATATCCTTTTGTAGTATGTGCCGGCCCTCATGTCATGGTCTGTGCACCTATATCAGTAGTATGTATATAATATAGCACCGATAGAACTCGACTCCCCAGTCTTGTTCTACTCAGCCTTGTCCCTAGTCTCCTGTACAAGGATCTCTAAGGATTGCCAACCATTCTCTGTCAGTTGTCTCTCATATTTGACCTTGACCACCGGTAGTAGTCTCTCGGGCTCACAAGCAAGTCTTACTTTTTATCTTCGAGTCAACCATTGATAGTTCAACAAGGTGCTGGTACCTCCAAACCCAGCTTACAAACTAATAGGCAGCAGATAGCTGTGTATCCACCTTCTCAATTCCTCACTGCTGATAGCATTCATAACAAGTCTAGGATTCCCTTTTCAGCTCAACTCCTTTTCTCATAGCTGTGCACCTATCCCTAGCACTTCTCCTTGGTTACATGACAGCTAGATGCTGGTCATCATGTGACACACTATCATGGTGAGTATTTACCATTGTTTACCTTTTTATAGATGCTCAGCCTTTTCATCTTTCATTGGCTGATGCATCTCCCAATCTTAATCTCTTTGTATCTTGATAGATTATAGATCCTGATGGATCTTCTATTCATTTATCTATAGATCTGCCACACTCACAGTTACCTCATGGTATATGGCACTATTTCATACTTCTCATGGTCCCTGGCATCTCTTCCATTCTGCCACACCATGCTGTTGCCTCACAGTTTTACTATAGTCTATTATAGCAGGTGCTGGCCCTCAAGTAGTGGTCCGTGCACACTCATGTACAGTATATATTGACTTGTAATCACCAGCCAAGACTCTCCAGTCTTGTTATAGTCAGTTTATCCCCTACTTGCCTATACGGCCTTCATACTGGTCTAACCAGCTGCGACTCACAAGCAAGTCTTACTCTTTACTTCAAGACTTCTACTGACATAGTGGGATATCCATAGATTGTAACCTACAAGTGGAATCCTAGGCACATATCCATAGTCGCACATCCTCTACTCATTTTCCTCCATTCTCGATAGCTTTTGCTTCAGTAGAAAGTCCATAAGGTAGATGTGTGATAGATAAAGCTATGTAAGAAGCAATAAACATGATATGGCAAAATGGAAGCTAGTGACCATGCAAAGTATGAAAGATGGCCACTTACCATGAGGTGTGGCAAATCTATAGATAACCAAAATAAAGATTGAGATCTATTGAGATCTATCAAGATACAACAACAATGCAAGATCAGAAGATACCATCAGTAATGAAGGAGAAGACTGAGAATCTATAGATACAAGCATCTATAAAAGTGTCAGTAGAGGTAGACAATGAATAAACAATAGATTATATGGTGCCAAGTGTCTATGGGCTTGGTCATGTGACCTGATAAGATAAAGAGTAAGCATGTGAGGAAGATAAAGAAATAGAGGACAAGCCAGATGCAGGACTCTACACTAAGGTCTAGTTAGATGATAGAGGAGTTTGTCACATGTTGAAAATCTAATATTTCATACTATACTTAGCTATGTTTACATATAGATTTTTCCTAGAATACTTCATGATTATTCATCTCAATCTAGAATATTCTATGCTTATATCTCTCTTATTATTCATCTATAACATCATAAATAAGAGGAATTTATTCCATTGGCTATTACTCATATAATTACTCATTTGCAGTAGATAGCTGACTTATATGATAAGAGTTTTTTCTGCTATTCATTAGAACTTCATAGAACTCTTATCTAATATTACTATATACAGATATTGTACATAGTATATAAAGGATCCTATCAAATCCTGTTTCATTACTGGAATATCTTCTTCTTCTATCACATACTTCTTGTGATATCCTCATTAAGCAAGTTATCTTTGCTCTGCTCTATTTCTCTAGTAAGTTCTCTACTAGAGATCTACCTACATTCCTCTACCATAGGACTTGTAATCTTGATACCTATTGTTATGAACAACTATTAATAGGAAGTGAGAATGAGGAGGATACACTGTTACAGTCGACATTGCCCCTGAGGGTTGTACCGTCTCCTTATCCCATCCTTTTTCGTTTTCTCACGTTGACTCGCCTCTTTTCCTTTCGGCCGACGGATCCCTTCTCTTTTCCCTTTCTTCGTTTTCGGACTAACGCCTTATCTCCCTATCGGCGTATCTCTTATCTCTCTATCTTCCTATCAATGTATCTCTTATCTTCTTATCTCCCTATTTTGTACGCATAGCCTTCCGCAGCTTCTGACTCATTCTTACTGCGGATGACTCATTTCCCTTCCATGCGATTCCATCGCATTCCATCTTGATTCCCCTTTATGTCTTTCTCTCGTTCACTGCTACGACATAGCTTGGTCCGTGCTCTGCACTTTCCTCTATAAATACCCGTAGCACGATGGTGTTTATTCCTTAGCTAGTTCTACGCAATTCAGCGTCAATTCTCAGCTGCCTTGAGCCCTTGGTGTGTACACGCAAGGTAGAGAGACCCCTTCCAACTTCCAAGCTAGAGGCTTGCGGTATTGCTTGACGCTCCCCTTTGACCAAGCTAGACTTGACGGACTCTTCGTGAGATTCTCGTCTAGGCTTGT
>JBBPMT010000530.1:0-11341 GCA_038090455.1 Garcileccinum viscosum
TGCATGTCTTTCAGGAATGAAGCTTCCATCAGCCCTATAATTTCAGTATAGGATACTTACCCCTAATCTGGACATTATATCTTGGTGCATACTTCAATTGAGAGAGACGACCCCAAACATTAGCATTTTCAAAAATTCCATCCATCAACACATCTGCTTTTATTAGCTTTTCTTCACGAGACAGCTTCTGATCACCCCTCGATAGTTCACTCATGGCTACAGCCAATAATGCATCAAACTTGGTGAACAACACAATAACAGGCACTTGACTTGTTGTGAGCTCGACACACTCTCGCCAGAAATCAACCCACCATTCCTGGTATCACATTCATTGAAAAACATCTCCTCCGACCGTTGGATTGCCCGATCCAGTTTATCCATTGGGATACAGTACCTATACAAGTAAAAGCCGTTCAATGACTAATTCCCGCACCATTCAAACCCTGAGTTACCAGATGGCATGAATTCGTTTCTTCAAATGTGTAGTGGTTGCTCGATCAACAATGAAGTTCTTCAGTCTTTCGTATTCCTCTGCGGAACCAGCTTCAAAGCCCCGTGAGTCATGGAAAACAAATTTGTCGTTGCTCCGAAAAATCAATTCATTCTCGATGTCGTGTCTTCCGCGCTAGCGTGCATTTGTGAAGATACTCGTGGTGTCCGAGTTTCCAGCATGTAGCGACACTCACCCCCATGGATCCCTCGACCTTGGCCAGATCGATCTAATCGCACAGTTTGGTAAACAAGTGGTCGACGTTTATGAAATCGGGCACGCACCTTGTTTCCTTCTCCATCAAAGATCTCCGGATTTTCAGTGGTATTACAAATGGCATGAAGAATGGTCGTCTTTCCAGCGTTCGCCCGGCCAATGATAAGGATCCTAAATCGACCGAATTTTTCTCTGATATTTTCGAATCCGCCTGTCGCGGTCTGGGTACTCTCCGCTGCCAGTGGGTCAGAGCCGTGAACAGAATTAGAACCTGAGAACATGGCTAGATTTCAAGTGTGAGGAGTTGAAGCAGTAGTCACCGTGAGTGTGATGGAGGAAGTGAACGAAATGTGGTCGATCGATTTTGCCATCTACTTCCGGCACCCGCTTCCGCCACTGGGTCCCGGGCCGGGGCCAGAACAAGAGGATGCGGAAACCAATTCGTTTGTGTTTGCTGTTTTCAGTCTCAAGCTGTCTTGGATATCACTTGCATAGCCCTTGGTTGTTCCCGGGCCAAATACACACCAAAGTTGCTCACGGTTCTTGCTACTATATCATTTATGTAAGTCAGTCGGTGAGTACTCGATGACTCGGAAGCTCGTGACTTGGGGACCGGGGTCACAGTGGTCAGAAAAACTTAACCCGACAGCTCCAACTGTTACCCCCCCCCCCCCCCCCCCCCCCCCCCCCCCCCCCCCCCCCCCCCCCCCCCCCCCCCCCCACCCCCCCCCCCCCCCCCCCCCCCCCCCCCTCATCGGCCACTAACTACCTCCCTGGCCGTTATCACCAGTCCGACCGACGCCGCAATCGGACGACGTTCTCGTTCGCCATCAGCGCTTACGACTCGAACGTTCCAGTCACGCGCTAACCCTTCTTCCCCCGCATAAGTTGTGATGCCGGCTTCCACGCCCGGGCCCTTGCTCGAAGTTGTCCCTCTTGCTCCCAACGTACAGATAGGCGCACAATACCGTCCTCGCCTTCGCACTGTGCCCCTGCTGCACGTTCGCACGTTCAAAGTGCCAAGGTAGTCAGCTATACGTATCCGTGATAATGCCATCCTGCAACTGAGGGCATCAATCTTGAATGATCGGATCACACAATCGCTATCTTCTCACTGGTACAAGACATCATGAACTCACTTCGCTGTACCGTAAGCATAACATCGTTTCATCTCAGGGCACAAAAGTACTATGTACGTTTCTTGTCAACGCTGCAGGAATTCCATTCCGTGCAAGTTTTCCGAATCGTTATCTGGCTTGTGACCCAACGGTATCAGGCCCGCCAATGACTACTAACTTATCATGCTACCCGGGAGCGGGGAGATAGCGTAACAACGCGATAAGAGATGCTCAGCTGGAACCAGAACAGCCGGTGGGGGCAGGCGGTATCACTCTGACGGACCGGCAGGACCAGCAGACATGCACGGGCAAGCATTCACCCATTGACATTCCTGCGAGGCCGAAGGAACCGGTATCGGCAGTCGGACCAATCGAGATGGAGAACTGAACTAACACGCTAGCCCAGGAAGAACAAGGAGGATCCCAGGTTCACAAGTCGCCCAGCACTCCACCTTTTTTCCCCCTACTTTGTTACAAATTGGATCACAACGACAAAGAAGGGAACTGGGGTGGTGGTGGTAGCTGAAACAAGAAAAAGAATGAACAAACGCGGGCGCTGTTATTCCGTCCTTTATGTTTGAGTGGGATGTCTTGCTTTCTTCCTTCTTGTTGATGCTATCTTTCATCAATCCGAACCGTTACCCCTGTTCGCCGTTCTACTCTTGCAAGTCATATCATAAAATTTGATATCCATTTATCATGAAAAGATATAAAAAATCGTCGGCGCGGTCGTGATGAATCGTGGAATGTCGTCATTAAGATTGAGAAAAATTAAAACGATGAGGTATATATGATAAGCAAGCTGAAAATCGGAGTCCGAAAGAATCCAACGAAATCATTTCACCGATCGAATATCGAACAACTGCTCGCCCCTTGCAAGCTCCCCTTCCGCAATTGCCCATTCTGAGAAAGAAGTGACAACCCCGCCTTCAGACTGAGTGCTCTCGCGTTTTTCTTGCCGTCAAGAAAAAACGCTCCATTCACGCTTGGCATGCTCAGTCGCTGAATCTGTCCTTTGGGTTTCTCGGGTCGTGACAGAATTGGCAGTTCGGGAAGTCGAGTTCGCGAGGTGACGAAATCGCGTCCGACAACTTGTACTTGGACATCGAGCAGGTGCCGTAGCCACAAACCGGCGCGTGATCTTTCGGTGGCGATACCAGCGAGCGTGCGGGTGAACAAGGTTAAGACTGGGAATGTGGGGTGGTCGGACGCGGCTAGAGTCCAGAACTATTCGTCGTCAAAGGCACGTTGATGTGCATCACGCTCAAAAATCCGCGCCTGTGCTGGAACACACTGCTCCAAGGACCTTTGGGTCCCTCTGCACCCGAGGGCTCAGGATGCGAACTAAGTAACTGCAGCCGATCCTGCTAAACGTCGTGTACTTACTGGTTCAGTCGGCGTTCATGTTGTCGAAGCTCGCACTCCTTCTCCTCGAGCTTGAGTTCTGCCACCTCCTCGGTTCGTTGTTTACGTCTCTGCATTTCGTTCTCGATGAGCAAATCATGTGCGACCATACGTACAGGGGTATCTGGTAGGAAGCGATCAACGACTGAAGAAGCCGTTCGTCATGGAGACATGGGTTCATCTATTGGCTGATACCGTGATGCAATCTCGGAAACGCTCATGGGTAATCTAGTTGTATCCCCAAGGTACCTGGTGCGGCGCCTCGGCCTTGGTAAAAAATAGAGCATGAATAACGAGATGAGATAAAAAGAGACTAACCACTTGAGTGTATTTGCTTCGCGACGGTGCCACATCGCTTCTCCCACCTTGGGTCGAATCCGTGCAGTCGAGAATCTTCTTAACGATATCGACGCTACGGCTCCGGAACACACTTTTGCTCCCGTCAGATGGGTCCCGAATTCCTTATCAGCGGAAGGATATTCGGCCCTCTTGATACAAGTCGAGAGGCTTTATCGGATGCCGGTGGGACACGAGTGACCAAGGAAGGATCTCATGACTTCTTCGGCTCTCTATATATTTCATGGCCGCTTTGTCTTCGGACGAAAGGTTTGCTGGTTCTGACCCAGAG
This sequence comes from Garcileccinum viscosum, assembly GCA_038090455.1. Lineage (NCBI taxonomy): Eukaryota > Fungi > Basidiomycota > Agaricomycetes > Boletales > Boletaceae > Garcileccinum > Garcileccinum viscosum. The sequence goes on from JBBPMT010000530.1 coordinate 3,857, forward strand.
AGCACTCCGACGGTAAGTGGGAACTGATTGGAAACTAACGGAATTTGCGACGTCTGTGGAGGTTGCAACGACCAAGAATCCAGCGGGACCGATCCTGGCAAGTCAGCCGTCACCAGATGTTTCGGAGATTCTGTGAGGATAGGGACTAGTGGAGCCAAGACAACTTGAAGGCTGTGCATCTGAGTTTGTTGCCGCTACAATTCTGACTCATTTGCGGCCAAATGGGAAAGTGGTATGGGGGAATGCGAATGCGAAAAGGGTGGCGGTGGAGACGAAACAACGTTTATTTTGCGTACCGAACGGCGAATGCGGTGGATCCGGGAGCGCGGGGGGCGAGGTAAGTTGAGGGCGGTGTGATGATGGTGATTGATGCGGTGAGACTTGTTTGTAGGCGAACGAGAACTACGGGTACATTGGGGCAGGGATAGTCGGCGTATTCTTGGCTGTTGTGGTGATCTGGATATTTACATTTGTGTTATTTGAGTCAAAGTCGACGCTGCTGGCTGGTATATGACTTGTGTTGTATTCCTAGTCCACTCCGATCGTCCCCCTCTCGCTCCAATCTCGCCCGCGCTCGCAGCGGATCCACCGCGTCTACCACCTCTTCAATCTTCGTCGTGTCCCCTTGTCCCTCCGACTCTCTCCCCAGCATCTGTCTCCAACCCCTCGCAGCCATTCGCCCAGTCCAGCTCGGGCCCGCATAGCCCTTCGTTGGACAAGACGACCGGGGTCCACTCCTCTGTCTCCGAGTATGTGCTTGCCCTCCACGATTTCGTCCCTCGACAACAAAACGTTTATCCTTTCGTGCTGGTCAGGTCATCCGTGTATTCAATCTTGACCCAGTGGCTGGTGGGACGGTGAAATCCATGATTAGAGAGGTTGGTTCCTGAGCAACTACGTCAGTGCAGACGGACCCGCTTGACCGAGGAACAACTTCGCCCCACCGTGAGTCTCGTCTGTTTATTTCAGCCGCTTTCCGTTCATTTGCATCACAGCCTCGCCAGCCCTCCCGCCACGCTCATACCATGTCAGCTGTATCAGCTGCATCATGGGCTACCACCCCCTCCCGTGGTTCATCTCGCAAGGATCATCGTCCTCTGGTCACCGAGGCTCTTGGCCTCGATATCGCCTCATATTGTCCCCATCTGACGGTGAATTTATTGCAGAGCTTATCCCTCTTACAAAGCGCGGTTAGACCTAATCGCATATCTCACTTTCAGCCATCCATCGCATGCATCATTTCTTGCGTCCGCTTTATTCTGTCTTCCTTAGAGTGTCTACCTCGCGAGGCACTACTGCTTAAGCGTTTTCCCACTCTCTCGCCCTCGAACGAAAACAGATCCTATCTGTACTCGCTTCTTTGGTGTCACAGGCGAGAAGAGCCTCAGAGGAGGCATGCTCAAGCTCGGCAGTCAAGTGTTTCTCCAATTCGGTGGTTTCTAGCGGTCGCAGTCCAGTACGGCATTGAACTCCCAGAGAAGGGACGTCCCCGCCTACCGACACCGTCGCGTCGACTCATTTGCATCTCGACCGTGACTCCCCTGACTCGATGACGAGACTGCCACCGTTAGGAGAAGCCAATCATCTCCCCAGTACCAGAGACTCTATGTTGCAAGAGCGTGAAATACCGGGATCCAGGACATCTTTTGGGGCAAAAAGCCTCGGCGACCTCCGGTCTCAACGGAGACCACCGTTATACCGGGATTCCATCTCTTCTGTTGCTCCTTTACCTCACCGATCCGTTGCTTCCCATACAAAGAAAGAGTAATATTTCGTCTATGACGCCACCAGCCGCCACACACAGGCCATGTTGTCAATAAGCAGCACTTCCTTGTCTTCTTCGTTCTCTTCCACACAGTCACCCAGGCCTCATCTCCTGCCCTCCTCCCTTCGGGACCTTCGACTTCTGCCGATGTTACGGCAGCACTCAAGCGCACCCACGATCAATACCTCTCCACCATCACTGCCTTTATTGGACACGCACATTCTCATTACCGCTCGTCTCATGCTTCTAGCACAGGCCATATGTACGAACTCGTACGAGAGATCGTTGAAATGGTGTGCAAACTGCTTACCATCGTCGAAGCAGTCGTGCGCCACCCGGAAATTCCCAAACATGAAATAGGGAATCTCAGCAGCGAAGGAGACTATACAACGTGACAGATTCGCTTGCAGAGTCTGTTCGACTTCTCATCGTCCCCCTCCCGCCGGATGTGACGGAGGCAGAAAAAGCATCGTTGATTCGTTCGGCAACCGCTGCCTGCAGAGCTGGTGCCGATTGCGTTTCTGCGGTCAAGATATGTCTGAGTCGAACCTCGGCCGAACAGCAGTTTGTTATCCAAGTCCCAGTGAGGTCCAGCTCGAACACTGCGACATTTTCGTCGGGGACATTTTCGCGAAACCAGCGAAGCGGATCTTCCCTGCACCAGTCATTTCGAAGCAGCGTCGACGAGGATGTTACCTTTCAGCGCATTCTTGACCTTATTGCCATACGACAGGATGCGAATACGAATTTGATAAGCCTCAAGAGCGAACGAGCCCGCAATCCAAGGATGTGGGTTATCATCCAAGCAGAGGAATTGTTTACCCACGTACACTAGTGCAAATAAATTACTAGTTTCCGAGCACTAGATAATACACACTAGCATGAGCGTCGCTGACAATGAGCACAGCAGCACGACTATTGCGAAAACAGTTCACGTAGCTACGCGTATGATCCTCGAAGACCTTCCACAGTTTAAAAAATGCGCGCTCGACGATGGGAATATTTGGCAACATGATACCCGATTTCATTCCTCTCGAGCTTCAGCCTATTCTCTGGAAGTCTTCTTCTACCAGCGAAAGCGTCCGGAGCAGTATGAGCGATTGGGGGGTACGTATCCTTTGTCACCCCAGGACCAAAATCATAGACGAATGGCCGACTTTGAGTCGCTCCAAAAAGTCTCGAACTCTCGAGAACGATCGAATATACAGGCGATGAATCGTTTCCGGGAGCATGCACGCTCCAGCCTTGTGACGGCTGACGAACATCCCAGAACGCGATGACGCCGTGTCGGGCTGTTCCAGCGGCAACGAAACTGGCGTTGCCTCCACCGCAAGAGATGGAGTATATAGGTTCAGGCAACCAAGGGTCTCTCAGGGTAAGCGCGGGAAGGAGTACTGACGGCGGGGTTGAACCGGAGGTCGAGGCTCCTTGAGAATGGTAGGGAACACGGAGGTCGTATATATGGACTAGGCCGTCGTACCAACCCGAGACAATGATTTGGTCGGAAGGACCGAGGGGAGAGGAGGGTGGGGCGCATGTGACACCATACACGGCCGAGGGGCGGTTCCTGGGGGACTGGAGGATGATAGAAGGAGTGGGAGACAGACTGTCTGGAGATATGTGGTAAAGGGAAAGTGGTGCAGGGGACGTGGTGCCAAAGATGGCGTACGGAGAGGAGGACGACATGCAAAGGTGACTTGTCCAACTCTTCATACCTAAGTTAACGGAAGCGGGAGGCAATGAATGAGATGCGAGGTTAGTGAGAAAGACTGAACCCCACTGAGAGAGGGACAGGAGGGTGTGTGATGCACAGGATATGCTCTGTATGATATCTGTACCGTGATGGTGGAGAACGTGATGTGGTGTGCGTTCGATCTCGACGCGTTGTCTATCGCGAGATCGGTGGATAGGAGGTAGATAAACTTGCTCGACAGAGCCATTCTCAAAACCGAGGAACGCTGTACGGTCTTGACTGTGGTCGGGGAGAAATGCCACACTAGTGATGTCAGGTTGGGCTGTAGCGGGACCTAAAGTAAGGGCATGTGAACGCTCGAAGACGATGCAAGACGGGGATGCATCGGAAGTGTCTTGTACGGAATAGGAGTAGAGTACATTGCCAGCGGCGACTAATAACGTGGAAACGGAGAGGGCAATGGTGGGTTGCAGGTTTCCGTGCCAAGGACGGGAGAGAGGGCGCGCAATGAAGCTGGCACGCTGCCAGGCTTTGTCTACGAGAGCGTTGTAGCAGACCTGTTCAAGAGTAGACCATCGGGAGCGCGAGCAGCAAAGGGTGAGGGAATGTCTCTGGTTGTTTCTAAGAAATATGGACCAACCAAAGTCGGTTACCTGGCTGGAAAGGATGAGCGATAAAAGTCGTGCTTGTCTCTGGACATACGATGTAGTGGAAGAGCCTGCAGGTGGCTGCTAGACTTGCCAGATCTTCGGCGTCGAGGTGCTCGACGATGAGCATGAGCACATCCGGGTACAACATTTGGGCATGTGCTGACATAATACAAAGTCGGGCTGAAGAACAAACCAGTCGAGTTCAAGCCTTGAACGACATGAGACGTGATGTCCGAATTCTCCTCGTCGGCGACGGTGAGCACGTCCTCGCCATGTTCTGACCGCTCGCTGACCATCAAAACAGACGGCGTAGGCAAGAGTACCATCATTACGTCTCTCATAAAAGAGGCGTTCGTCCCACACGCATGTCTTCTCACCCGCTCCCCGCTCTCCTGCTCACCTCGTTCCAGGTTCAGCACGTCGTCCCAGAAGTAACGATTCCGCCAGAAGTTACCCCAGAGAACGTGACGACCTATATCGTGGATTCTGGTGGTAGGTGCACCCACCCTCTCGTCATTTCCCTTCCCCATTTCCCGCAAAGCCGGCCCACAGGACAGACACCACCTTGAATCAGAGATACGCAAGGCACACGTCATATGTGTCGTGTACGCCATTGACAACCCAAACTCTTTCGATCGTATACCTACATTTTGGCTCCCTCACTTCCGTCAACTGGGTGTCAATGTCTGTTCCTGTGTTTCTTTCACAAAGCTTTCCTCATACATCATCAGGTCCCTGTTATACTCGTCGGAAACAAGATCGATCTACGGGGCGGAGAGGTGACGAATGAAGCCCTCGAGGACGAAATCGTACCCATCATGAGCGAGTTCAAGGCAAGTCCCCTTTCTCCCTCCTGAGATTGACATAAACATTTCCCAGGAGGTTGAGACCTGCGTGGAGTGCTCGGCAAAGATGTCTCTAAACGTCTCTGAGGTGTTCTACTTCGCACAGAAAGCTGTGCTCCATCCTACCGCCCCTCTGTACGACTCGCGAGAACACGTATGTCATAATACCTTTCCGAATATTATTCTTCCCAATCATCAGCTTCCTTAGGTCCTCAAACCTGCATGTATCGACGCACTGAAGCGGATATTCAAGCTCTGCGACACAGGCAAGGACGGAGTTCTGGACCCCGCTGAGTTGAATGAGTTCCAGGTCTGTTCCACCTTCTTTCGGACTCTTGGTCACATACTGCAGCTTCGTTCTATCCTAGCGCAAATGCTTTAACGCGCCTTTACAACTACAGGAGTTAGAAGGCATCAAAGACATGGTGCGCGATCACGCCGAAGGTGGGGTGCGGGACAATGGTCTAACGGAGGCTGGATTTCTGTACCTTCACACCATCTTCATACAACGCGGGCGCCTCGAGACCACTTGGACTGTGCTCCGAAAGTTTGGATATGGTGAAGATCTGAAGCTTACCGAGTCATTTCTTCTTCCAAAGTCAGTCCAGCAAGTGATTCGAGTTATACGTTGTTTTGATTTATCTTTTAGATTCGATGTTCCGCATGATTGCTCTGTTGAGCTGAGTCCCAAAGGATACCGATTTTTCACTGATATCTTTGAGACATTTGATAAGGCACGTTATTAATCAACACAGACCTCAAGGGTTTGCTGATCGTCATCTGCAGGATCAAGATGGCGCATTGAAAACAGCGGAACTGGACGAGCTGTTTAGCACTTCTCCTGGGAATCCCTGGGCGAGTCAGAAGTTTCCGGATACCACTCTCGTGGATGACACTGGTGCCGTTACTCTGCAGGGATGGTTGGCTCAATGGAGGTATGCATGCGCAAATCATCGAGTGCGCTCTCCGATGTGATTCCTCTAGCATGACCACGTTACTTGATCACAAGACTACTCTAGCTTATCTCGCCTACCTCGGATATCCAGACGAACAACGTACTAGTGCTCTCCTTACTACCCGGCCACGAAAAGCAGACCGTAAAAAGGGCAAAGTCACGCGCAACGTGTTCTTGTGCTATGTCTGCGGTGCAGCCGGGTCGGGGAAGACGTCATTGCTTCGCGCCTTTGCTGGCAAGCCATTTAAGGAAGTCTATGAGCCGACAAGCAAGGTGTTCAGTGTCGTCAATGCTGTGGATATCGACGGCTCCGAAAAGTACCTCGTGGTAAGCTTAATTTCGTATGACCCTGATGGGGAGATGACTGTATCTTTGCAGCTACAAGAATTTGGTTCAAAATATGAAGATGAACCCTTGCGGTCATCGAAGAAGAGGGACCTCGCCGATCTAATCATTTATGTCCACGACTCGAGCGACACTAATTCATTCTCGCACATTAGTAACCTACGGGTATGAGACATGCATCAGCATCCGTTCGTGATCTGACACCCATTTATATAAAGCAACAATATAACCTAGACCACATACCCACGCTATTCGTGGCCACGAAGTCTGACCTTGACCTTGCGCAGCAGGTGAGTGGTTTTAGATGGGCTGGCTTCTTGATATTAAACATGATGGCAAGCGGCACGAGGTCCAACCTGACGTATACTGCCGCCGATTAGGTCTCCAAGTACCTGTTGCGGTGAGCATCCGAACGGGGCAAACAGCGGACGTCTTCCATGTGATGTGCAGTATTGCGATGAACCCGTGAGTGTGGTCGCTGTTGATAGGTTGAAAGCAGTTAGATGACCTGGAAATTAGTCACACGGCAATACCTGGAGGACCAGATCGAGCACTAACGGCGTCTGAGCGGCTCCGGATGTATGTAACGATAACCGCGTTGTTGGGTGGAGTCAGTGCGGGGTTGGTAATGCTGTACCGCAGCTGGCTGAGGCCGGGCGGTCCTGTTTTGCCCGGATGGACGTCACCTTGGGCTACGTGGTTGATCGGTAGAAGGGATTCCTGATCGATTTACTTTTTATTATTTTACATTTCTGCCCTATAGACTAGCATTCCACGAGATCCGATGTCCGACAGGAGAGATCCGCGATTGCCTTGAGGTCGCCGCCTGGTGCAGGTACAAAACACACAACGCCCAAGCGCGACCGCCTGCGATTCATCCCTGCGCACGACGACCACTCAACACACACAACATGGACTTGGACATGGAATTCGACGCCAGCACTCAACAAGCGCCCCCGCCTCAGTCGCAGCCGCACTATGACGACGGGCGCAAGATGCTGTGCGTCTCTTCGTCCGAGGTGTCATTCAGGGGAATACTGACTGCCCTCGCTGCGACGACCCAGCGACCTCGTGTTTGTGCAGGACTGTACAGGCAGTCAAGGCTCCTATATCTCCAGCGCGACGAAAAACATTGAAGAAATTTGCGCTCACATTTTCGAGTCTGGCCGCCTTCAATCCCCGGAAGATCTGCGTGTAGGCCTTGTGGCATTCCGCGACCACCCACCACAGGA
>JBBPMT010000531.1:0-14385 GCA_038090455.1 Garcileccinum viscosum
AGGGTTTGCTCTTTATTTGTTCTCACCAAAGCGAAGTGAAATTCCCACAGGTGATTGCGGGGCACTTCGCGCCCTGGTTTGTGGTTAGGCATTGCAATGGTTTTGCACCTCACTGTAGTAGATACCTGCCCTTAAGGCATGGTCTGTGCACTTGTACTGATAGTATATATAGTACTGGAATCCCCAGCCAAGACTCCCCAGTCTTGTTATAGTTGGTTTATCCCCTAGTCTCCTGGATAAGGATCCACTACCAGTCTAACCTTCTGCAACTCCAAGAGTATTCATTTTTATCCATGAGTCTCCATCAATAGTCAGAATATCCATAGATTGTAACCCTACAAGCAAATCCATAGGTGAGCATTACTCACATACCTCTCTCAATCTCACTTCCTCCCAGATAGCATTCACTTCATCTTCATTCCAGCTTGCTTCATGACCATGTCATTTACAGCAACAATGCTCAAACACTCCTCCAGGGGCCAGGGAGCACCATGCATATGCTTGAAGGGGAGATCAGTCCTGTATGGCAACAGAAATTGCATTGGTTTTGTTTTTAGGTTTGTGATGAACAGAAGAGATGGAAATAGTTGGCTTCTCAAGACCAGCATTTGTATGTTGCATCTGCCAATTCCGCTTGGCTTTGTCGAGCTAGCCCATGTCATTGTGGGCACATGGATGAGTACAACAATGACTAGGACACGATCTACTTGTTCTCTGCTGTGAATGGTTTGTTGTCGCACCGACGTTCTCTGGTTGCGACAATAGTAGGAGATCATTAGCAAACAGAACAGAGGGTCGAAGGCGAGCAATACAAGATACTCTACCGCACTCTTGACAACAAAAAGGAAAGTCAACCCAGCGCCCGTCGCAATGCAGCACGTCCGAACCGATGCACAAATGCAGCACAATAGGTAACCAAGAATGTGGCGATGATTGCCACAATGGATACGATGATGAATTCTGCGGGCGTATCCTCGCCGGTGCGACCTATTTATATGGCTTATGCGTCAACATGACCAAGAAAGGGACTGGGCAAAAGGGAAAGATGGAAAGATGGATACCAGAAGCACAAAGACCACACCAGAGTAGCCGCCAAAAGCTCCGTACCCGTCGAGAGTGGGATGTACCTTGCAATGGCGTATATCCAGAGCGACACCCGACTGTTGCCTCTGCTTTGCTCAGGCTACAGATCCATTCACACCGTTTACATTTGGAATGGAGTTGCGCTTCGAAGCCGCAACTCGTCGAATTCGTGTCAATAGCCTGTCAACGCTGAGAGCGACGAACATGCCAGTCAAGCCCAAGAAAGGAGCGACGCTCGAACCGATGTTGAAGAGCTGACCTGCAGTAGCAAGGCTGGACTGGAAGAGGAACAATGTCACCAACATGAGTTTCTGGAGGCTCTGCTTAGAACCTGCTCTACTGAACAGTAGCTGATTGATCAGGACGCCCGTTACAAACAAATAAAAAAAATGAAATGCAGACCATGTCAATCGGAGAACATCCTGTAGGGAATGATTGCTCCCAAAGCAGTCCATCTTTCTCTGCTCCAGTCGCCCATACGAGATAGACGGAGGCGCAAAGAGGGTAGCATACACGATCTTTGCGGCCGTAGATGAATACAGCGCAAACATGCCATGGTTACTGAAGAAGACGGCGAGTGGGCATGTGAAGCCATGGATTGGTGACACATCTGAGGGCAGAAAGCGTAAGAGTGCTAACGAATTGTTGGCCATGTGTTGGGAAATGCCAGGTTGTACGTTTCCGACCAGGTCGTGCCAGTGGAGGAATGTGTCTCAGGTATTAATGACGATTATTCGAGGACATACTCTGCGCGTGTGACACATGTAGCTGTTGTCCACTATAGCATCAATATGGGCAGATTCAGTTGGACGCGCTATGGAGAAGTGGCATATGAACTTACATCCAATCCAGTGTCGTTCAAGTAGCACCCGAATTGCCGGAAGTCGATACTATTGGGATATCTCAGTTAACTAGCACGAACATGACATCGACTCTGAGCTATCCACTCGGATAGTATGATTCCGGAGTTGAAAATCTCATTCGCAAACATGTTACATAGGGTCTAAGCCCCATTATTATGTGCAAGTTGACGTACCTAGGAAGATGAGAATACGCTTCTATCATTTCTTCTGACAAGGCAGAAATCCGTGGCCTGTGGTTCCGGCGTTGAAATCAGCCACACGTCGTGCTTGCAATGCGAGTACCTTCCAAATTCAGTACAGCCCTTGCACTAGAAAACAGTGACTTCAGAAGAACGAGGTGCGCCAATTCATGGGTCATAACTTGGAGGGTTATACGAGGCGGCGTGAGCAGTGTTGCATGTGAGGATTGAGCTTATGGATCGATATTTGGCGCAGGTAATATTAGTCACGGACAAGGTGCGGTAGCACTGGTCGGGCAGGGATGAGAAGACTCACTAAACTGGTGGTATAACGTATAGGCTTACTTAGGGCGCGACCAGCTGAGACGTCCTGTTCACACGCGGACAAAGAGCTGGGGCAGTCGGAAACACGTGGGAAAACATATGGCGAGCAACGTCGCTAGCCGGACTGTGACTAACTCAATGTCGACTCCACCAAGCAAAGTTGTCGTCGATACGGTCCACTAACAGGGTTAGTTCAAACAGCGTGCTCGGAGCGTCAATTCTAGACGGTCTCATTGAAAGATAGGATAGTATATCCACGAATCTTATTGGAAATCGAGATGGACTATTAGACCGCTGGCATGTACCAGCGGCCTCATGATACCAAGTATCAGCGGCTGTTATGTACATAGGAGTTGCAAGTTAGGTTGTTTTCAAGATCCCGGCGTTTCATGCGGCGAACCTGTGGTTGGTCTATAAAATGCAACTGGTCATAATTCATATTTGAACACACTTCTAAGTAGAGCTAATACCTAGCATATGTAATTTTTTTTTAGTAAACTGTCTATGTTTGGACTCATAGTGAAATGTCGTGTGCTGGTGGCTTGATCGTAATTATATCTTGTGTTTTCTTTTCTGTGGTCAAACCTGTCAATTGGTTTAGTTGGACTTCACCAGGCTCGACCGGCGGTTATGTGAGTCATGTCTTTTCCTAACTCGACCCACATGAAGAGTCGCAGCCTCTCCTCAATGCGTCTGCCACCACTTCGTACAATTCCGTTTTCACCTCATATCTGGACCCGCTGAACAATGATGTCTCGCCTGCCGATTTCATCTGGATCCTGTCTGGTCTCTTGAGCGCTATTTTCCTTAGTGGCATCGACAGTACATTTTCGTCGACCTTGAAACACCCATCAGTTGAACAACTTTTTAACAGGCACAGTTGTGGCTACACTTGTATCACCCATTGGGAGCCACTTCAAAAAAGTGGAACAGTCCTCTTATCTGGGCACTGCCTACTTACTCACCGTTTGTTGCTTTACTCCGTTATATGGCGAGTTTCAGTCGCATAGCTTTCCTTATTCTGGTAATAATTCCTATCAGGACAACTATCGGACATTTAATGCTTCTTGCCTTGACATTGTTCGGCAGGTCCTGCTACTCCTGCTGGGAATATACGATACTAACCTAGTACAACAGCATCTGGCACGATTGCCTGTGGTCTTTCTCCTTCTATGGAAGCGCTGATTCTGGCACGAGCAGTTGCTGGCATGGGTGGAGGCGGGTGCGTCCGTCAATAGTTTGTTGAAATTGTGCTATATCTCACCCTTTACAAGAATTGTGACAGGTCCGTTCGTGGTCGTACTTCCCGTCCTGAATTTACATTTTCCAAGTCACCATTGTTGCTCTCGGTGATCTTGTGCCATTGTTCGTGCCTGCTTTTAAGCATCTGCCAGTCAGACTAAATGCTTTCCTCAGGAAGCAGAGAGGTTTGTACCAAGGGGTGATCTCTGCGTAAGTCATTCCATTTGGCGGCCAGAGATCAGTCTTCGAAATATTTCCATTAGTGTCTTCGGTCTCGGAGGAGTAGGTGGCCCCATTGGAGGATGGATCAGTGATATCTGGGGATGGTATGTCTTCGCCCGTATGCGGTATCGCTGTTCTATAGTGACTTTAAGATCAGGCGTGCAGCTTTTCTGTTGCAGGTGATGCAGTTTTCTATATTGTGATATGCTATCAATGCTGATTCGCCTTCTCGGATAGGCACCATTACTAATCATGTCTTTTGTTCTGATATTACTCAAGGTCAACATAAAATTACCAGATGCCATTGCGAATGAAAGCATAACTTCGAAGCTTAGCCGCATAGACGTCCTTGGCTCATTTATGGTAGTAGTCTTTGTTGGAAGCATGCTATCTGCGTTCAGCATTAAAACAACGGAAGAGCTACCTTGGTTGCATCCGCTGATTGTGGGATTGCTCACGTCAAGCTGCATTTTCGGGCTGGCGTTCATATGGGTAGAAACCCGATGGGTGAAGTATCCCGTCATGCCGCTACGTTTGGTGTTGCGACGCACGCCATTCGCTGTTGCTTTGTCCAACCTCCTTGCTTCAACTGCCTCGTTCTCGATGGTAAGTGAGTTTGCAGGTGAGTGTGAACGACGATCACCTCTTCGCAGTTCTACAACGTGCCATTATACTTTTCTGCAGTCAGGTTGAATTCGTCAACGGACGCGGGTAAGCCGGAGGAGCTTCTGCACAGTAAGATCATCTAATATCATCTAATCCCACAGGACTACATTTGCTACCATTTACGGTGTGTCCTACTCGCCTCTTCCTAACACGAAATTCAGTTACCCCAGGTCGCGTTGCCTATTGGGAGCATCTTTATTTGCTGGTCAGTCTGGTCGCTGCTACGGCGGAGATCGAAATTGATTCTCGATCTGCTTAGGTTAATACATAGAACTGGAAAGTTCTTCAAGGTCATCCTGGTGTTGGCTGCACTTCCTGTGTTAGCAAGCATACTCGTTGCATCGTGGAATGACAGGACGTCAGCCCTCAATCTGTGGCTTGACATTGTACCGCAGGATTTTTCATCAGGCAGTCTCATGAACGGCACGTTAATCGTGAGTATTCTTCCATTTAGCGCCTTTCAACCTTACACCCGAATCGTGCATAGGCCATGATCGCAAGCGTTTCCATGGATGACATGGCTGTGGCGACTGGGGGTGAATTCTACACTCTGATGGGAAAGAAGGGGTTCTGATTATGCAAACGATCCAGTCATATATCTATTCCGCACCACAGGCCAAGTTCTCGGGGTTAGTTTGTCGGGCATATTATTGCAAGGCGTTCTGGTGAACCAGCTAAGGAAGCGGATTACCGGGCCTGGGTCTTCTGATGTTGGCGATAAGTTCACATGATAAGCTTCGTTCGCATACTGACAGCCTCCCCTTTATACAGATCATAAACCAAATACGGTAGGACGTTCACTGTAGCAGATATTTCCCATGAACTGACAGTATGTTTTGGCATGTGATCAACTAGACACTCGATTAGTCTGATACCTGAACTTGCTCCTTCTCTTCGGGATGCTGCCGTGGAGTCATATGCGACTGCGTTGCGTATGGTGTTCATTTCACAAATAGCCGCTAGCATTCTCGCATTGTTAGCTTGTGCATTTATCGAGGAGCGTCCCCTTTCGTGCGTCTCCATTTCGAATCGCATATGACTGTCTAGACATTCTGTTTCACAGATGATCGACGAATACCTGTCAATAAGATTTCCGTCAACAATGAATCATAACTCTTCCAACTGACATGGCCGGCAACACGTAATCATCCATTATCTATCGGCTCTGACTCCGGTTCCGGCTCCCGAAGTCCATGGGTTGACGTACATTTAGCTTTCTTTGTGACCTGCTAGTACTCTTGTGGTCGGCAGGGTCGTGACCACCGATTTGTCGTCCTTTCTTTTCGGAGCGAAAGTATGTAGTGTTTATCTTAGTGCCAGGAGCCCTGACCCACTTGCGTACACTTGAATTACTAAAAGATTCACACACGATATTTAGTTCGGTTCAAGTTTACGGCAAAAAAAAACAGCGCCACAACTCAAGTGAGTGCGTGCTTGCTGCTCGTATGGCTCAGAATCGTCCGCGTTTTGCATACGTTCACAACGATCAACCTGTATTTGCACAGACCTCTCGTGTCTGCTGCTGAGGCTGAGGCTACCAGATTATTCAGTCATTGCGGCTCATGGGCGCCTTTCATGTGACTGAGCCCAGCATGACCACTGCCCGGATCGGATCCTATGTGACGCGGCACAGCTTCTGAATGACGTTGTCAAAGGTCGTTCACATCGTTTCGTTTCGCAGAGCACGAATTTCATGGAAATGACGCGTAGCGGAGGGCTGGATCCTGTCTCGGGGAGATTCGCTGGACGGTTTACATAAATTGGGTATGATCATTTTGTCATGCAAGCTCTTTCTCATGTGCGAAGTTTTGTTCCGGAGAATCAGGTCAAATCAGGTCGTTCTTTCTGGAAAATTTCTGCATCCTCAGTTTATCTAAATTTGTTCCAATAGCCCGTCAGACCTTCCGGGGTAGGGAGGATGACGGTTAGCGAGAGTTTTATAACTAAAAATGTACCGGAGGTGAGTGGTCTGTGAACTGGATTTTGGTGCACGAAGTTGCCCTTCATATGCATCAGGCTGGGTCATCATGCTATCGTGCCTCGACCAACCACTCGTCACTAGTCGCCAGTGTACTTTTGGCTGGGGTTGGCACGTCTCATTGACGCGATCACATGCCCTCGCCCTTATCGACTGTATAAATGTTCAACCGGTGACTCAGCTGAGACACACAAGTGATTGGCATCATATCAACCGCCACTAGTACCGTTGCCCAGGGTCTTATGTAAGGTTCAAATGGTGACCTCACTGAATCACACATTTTTGGACCAGAATACTATCCACAGCTACTAAGCGTCAGTACCAGCACATTTGGTTAGTATAACATCCACGCTATGCAATGTTGCATGCCCTGTTTATTAATCAGTGCAAGTCCACATGCATAGCATGTTAAAGGAAAAACTTGCGGCGGCGGCTGACTGACCGATGTGACGCTGCCGCCATTTGAATTCAGAGGATTTCTGTAAGTGCCGTGGTCCCAGAAGGACGCGCATTTTAGACAACTTTCAGATACAGAACCTTATTCATTCCACATATAAAAGCCATAGAATGATGTTTCTTTCGGTTCTGTATCAAGCTTCTTGTCAAAGGAGGCAAGTTCAATCATTTCAATGCGTCGCGCAAGAGGTATTCTCTGTGGATTATCCTGCTTGCCGTTCTTGGCTCGCGCTCATGTTTTCAGTCTTTCTGAACTTGACTGGACGCTGCGAAACGAGAACGGTTCTATTGTCATTCCAGGCTCCCTGCCCTCCCAAGTTCACATCGACCTTCTCAAAGAGGGCATCATCGACGAACCTCTTGTAGGTATCAATGGTGAGTTCAAAGGACGTCTGACATAATATTTTATTCTCATACAAGTGAAGAATATACGGAAAGATGGGTCGTGAACGATAATTGGACGTACACAGCCGACTTGACCCCATTCGCGCAATGCTATAGAAATGAGACAACGCTCCTCGTATTCTATGGTATTGACACCATTGCGAATATAGTTCGTAGTTTCATGTTTCATATCACAACATGCTTCATTCTCACCTGGCGTACATGTAGACTTTTGCTGGTCACCCAGTTGCATGGGTCAACAACGAGTACCAGAGGTATACTTATGACGTGTCTGGTTACCTTCAGTCCCCAATTGGGGATGATAAAAACCTGACGATAGTGTTCGAGAGTGCTTATCACTACGGATTGAATGTTACGGCAAGACCAGATGCGGAACCTATGCCTGAGGTTTTAGCCCCTTTTTTTGAGGTGAGCTGCATATATCTAGTTACCAATGTCACATATTGAGTCAATGGTCACCAGCACGAGTACCCCGCGTTTCGATTCGTTCGCAAGATGAATGTTGACTTTGGATGGGATATTGTGAATGACCTCATATTTTCCATCTTGTTAGTAACCTGATGACCTTTCTAGTCTCCTGCCTTCATGCCCAGTGGCGTCTACAAACCTGCCTTTCTTGTTACCCTATCCGAGTCCAGGTCCATCCCCTTGTCGAATTCACACGATAAGCCGACATACTTCCGTGCCAACAGTGCCGTTCTGTCGGAAGAGAATTATGGTCAGGCCTTGCTCCTATCCGAGCTTGAGTGTGCCACGTCGTCAAATTTACCAGACAACCCAACATACCCTCACGCTAACGGTGCAATTCTATTGGAAGAGACCTCCGTTGAAATATACAAGTATGGTCAGACTTTCACATCGATCAACCAATCCGCAGATTGGGTTGTCAATATCACGTTTGGCATTCGCTCGGCCAAGTCGTACAAGACCCCCGTTGTCAGGTTGTCGATCCCTGAACTCGCTATCGTCGATTTGATAACGTTGGGTCCGATCCCAGCTGAATTGGGGACGACAGTGTACCTGAGTATCATTTGGCTCATTCCGGACGGTGTCCCCAAACGGTGGTACCCACATAACCTCGGCGCGCCCAAGCTGTATAACTTCACTATTACCCTGGACCCTTTGGGAAGTATTGACGAGGCGAATCTTAGTCATGAATCTATCACACAGACAATCACCACTGGGTTCCGTACAATCCAACTGATACAAACTGCTTATCCTAAAGAGGAGATTGCCTCGCGTGGCATAACTCCGGGAGATCAATGGCACTTCGAGGTCAACGGAAAGGCGTTCTACACCAAGGGCAATTGTATTCTCCCCTTTGACCCATTTTACTCCCGCATCAACCCAGACACTGTGCGTTGGTTCGTGGAGAGTGCCATTAAGAGTGGTCACAACATGGCAAGTTTCACTTGTTACTGTTCTATCTAATAGCTGATGTGTTCCATCAAGCTCTCTATTTGGGGAGGTGGTATCTACCAACCGTCAGATGTAGTAACAGATGGCGGTGTCTACGATTTTTATTCCTTGTGCGACGAGCTGGGCATACTCGTTTGGTCTGAACTTCCTTTCTCTGATGGAATCTTTCCCACCAATTCATGGCTGATGGAGTCCATTGAGCCCGAGGTGAGACAGAACGTTCGTAGGATAAATAGGCACCCTAGCAACGCACACTGGGTAGGTGGGAACGAAGTTGAGGCCATAGCCTTGTTTGTGGAAAGCACACTGAACTCGACCCACTATGTCGACGAGGTAAGCTTGACGACGGCGCATATTTACTTTATCTATAACATCGTTTGTAGTTTATCTACCTGTTCCAGGATTTTCTTCACGACATCATCACCTCAGAAACGATTTCTGTGAGTCCATTTTTGTTTCGTCGACATCAGGCTGAATATATTGCGTGCGCAGGTGCCCTACACTGATTCTTCCCTTACGCATGGTGTTCTGAGTGTGGATCCTTATGTCTTGAGGTTGTTCAATATAACTCCGGGTTACATCTATGGTGATGCAGGTATGATCCCACGTTGTGTGTCCTGGCTCGCATTCATAACGCCTGACAGGATACTACAATTTTAACGCAACGCAGGCGTTTAACCTGAGTTCCTACCCTGTCGCTCGGTGAGTTTCGAGCATCTATATGACAGTATCGCATCTCAGTTCGCGATCTCCTAGCTTTGTTCACGAATTTGGGTGAGTCCATCAACCTTTACGATATCTACATCTTTTGACAGATCCTCGTAGTTTCCCCTCTATGCCCTCTTTCTACGACTGGCTAGACGTCCTCGAGAACCCAGAGGACTTTGCGTTCAACTCCTCCGTAGTTCTGGACCGCGACCGTTGCATTCCGCCGCACGGTCTCAAACCATGGCCGAATCCCAACGCAACTGTAACTCAACATTTGATGACGGCCGCTGTCGAGCTCTGGCTTCCGATGCCAGGCACATCGGACGCCAACCAAACGTTTGCACAGTGGTGTTGGAGCACCCAGGTCTTTCAATCCATGATGACCTCCTCCGAAATTGCGTGGTACAGACGCGGTGCCGGGATGAGTGAAAACAATCTCGGCAGCGTCGTCTATCAACTCAACAACATATGGCAAGGCATTAACTGGTCCGCGATAGAACATTCCGGGAGGTGGAAGATGATGAATTATGGATTAACAAGCGCGTTTGCGCCGGTGACTATCAGACCGTTCTGGATGCCCGAAAACGAGACATTGACGGTCCTTGTGACTTCGGACCTGTGGGAGACAGTGGAGGGGGTGGCGCAATTGACATGGTATGATTGGTACGGGCGTACACTGAATACTTCGACAGTATCGTTCTCTGTCCCTTCCCTCAATAATTCACTCATATATGAGCGAACGGGATCAGACACGATTATCCCTGCTGGACACAATGCATCTGATGTTTGGTTACTGCTGAACATGACTGCCTCAGTCGACAACGAGACGGTGACGAACGAGTCGTATGTAAGCATCATCCCCTTCAGATTCATTTCTCTAGGGGTAGCAATGCTCATCGTTACACTGGCCATTGGTCAGTTTACGCCCGTATCGCTCGCCCACGTTAATCTTGTCGACCCTGAGATAGTGATGAGTGCAGGAGACAATTACACATTCAAGCTTTCGGCGCAGGGCGGGGTCGGGGTATGGACTTGGCTGGACCATCCGTACGGCACGATAGGATATTTTATGGATACGGAGACGGGACGCCCACTGAACGGGTTTTACCTAATTCCTGGCATCGACCATACTGGCGAGTACAAAACATCACTGTGAATCTGTCTTACCAACTTTTTCCTTGTAGTACAATTTGTCCAAAGTGTGGCGCTGTCGACGGTACAGAACCCCGACCTGTCAGACTTTGTGGTTAGGTCTATCTGGAACAACACGCATATCTGATCATGCCAGTACTACTTAGGGAACTGCGGTTTGCACACATGTGCACCTTGTTTTTTCTGTTGCTATGTAATTCCTTCTAGTGTCGTTATGTTACGATCCAATCACTTCTTGGTGACCTCTATCCTTCAAGCTATCAAGCAAGTTCTTTCTGTACTTTGATACTATTCTATCCGAATGGATGTCCTCCATTTGCCTATTTTTCCACCATGACTCGTTGTACTTTAGGGCGTGACATGTCACTCGGGTTCGAACTCCCTATGTACATTTATTGAGGAGTGCCCTATTTCGCGCATCTCCATTTTGAATTGCAATATGAGTACCTCTCAGATAATCTATGATCGGAGAATACTCAAGAACAGAGGATTTCCGTTAATGATGGTAAATTCGGAGGCTTTGAGGATATTTTGAGTGACGCCGCTGTCACTACCATTACATGTAACGTGCAAACTTGACAATTTCCACGGTCAAGGGATGCATTGCATCATATCTATACCATCGATCCTGATCTCGATCGCAGCGTACTCCATGGCGAACCTCGTCTTATTCGACGAGTGGATTTCTCTCCAGAAATTTTTCTCGACCGAGCCCAGCAAGCCAGCGAATTTGCCTTCGCAGAACCCGACACGCTCATTTTGGACTGATTCCTCTCCGGATGCTAATCCACTCGCTCGCTCAGGCAGCACGGGAGCACTAACAACCGACGCGGACATATGCATCATTGGCTCGGGTATCACAGGTGTCAGCGTGGCGCATCACCTCTCCGAAGCCATCGCAACGAACACGCTAAAGCTCGAGGCGCCGCTCAAGGTGGTCATTCTTGAGGCGAGAGACTTTTGTGCGCATGTGTTCCGTTCTCATCGAGTAGACTCCCGGGTATGATGTCAAGCTGACGACGTTCTTTGATTTCAGGTGCAGGGGCGACCGGTGAGGCGACTCGTCCGTCCTGACCAGCTGAAAGGCCTCTCACGGATTCACATGCGCCCCAGGTCGGAATGGCGGCCACCTTACACCCGCTGCCTTTTGGAATTTTCACGCACGCACTGCCAAGTATGGTCCCGAGGAAGCAAAGCGATCGTACGCCCTCGAAGCCTACACTGCGTCGTCGCTCGTGGGCATCATTCAAGACCACGGATGGGCGGACGATCTCGATCTCGTGGAGGGCAATCATGTCGACTTATTGTTCACGGACGAGAAAGAGGAGGAGATGCGCCACGATCTCAAAGCAGCAAAGAACGCGGGTTGGCCTGTGGAAGGTGTCGTTACGTTAAGCAAGGAACAAGTCGAGACTGTGAGTGTTCAGCGTTGTCGACTGATTGATTCACGATCAAATACCTCTTTCCTCCATTTATACTTCCTATCAATACTCGCCCATGTCTCAGACATTCGGCCCGCATCAACCTGCGGTGAAAATTCCTGGTCACAATCTCTGGCCGCTCAAACTTGTCACAAAGTTGTACCAACAAGCCAAGTCACATGCGGGCTTGCAGCTTGATCTGGTGCTGCACACTCACACCCCTGTCACTGCGATCAAGTCTACAGACGAGACGAATCCTCTGTCCAGGTCATCAACGAATGCTACGCGCGCACACATGCTATCGACTCCGAGAGGTACCATAGCCTGCAGTCGCGTTGTCCACGCCACAAATGGATATGTATCCCATCTCCTCCCATTCTTAGCCGGCACACAGGGAGTTGTGCCTGTCCGTGGACAGGTTATTGCGACGCGCGCTTCTGTCGGTATGGACATGATCAAGACAAACGGTTGGGCCGGGAAAGGCGGCAAGGTATGGAGTTTTCCTTTCTACATCTTATCTTACTTGTTTATATGACCTCTCGATTTTTTGTCTACTGGTTACACTTATCTGTATTTCTTGTCTATTAGCATTCTGAATACTGGTTCCCGCGTCCGGTCGAGACGGAGACCGAAAAACCTCTGATCATCCTCGGCGGCGGACGTGAAGCTGCTCGCCCAGCCCTGGAAGCATATGTTGACGACGATACAACGTGTCACCCCAGCGTCGGGGAAGCCCTCAGGGTGTTCTTGCCGTGGGTATTCGAAGGCAAATTTGAACCAAGACAAGAACCCGAGATGGAATGGGCGCGTATATTATTTTGTTTGGTTTCATCGTGACCTGATCATGTTAACGTTGTTTGCAGACTGGCATCATGGGTTTCACTGCGACCGGGGATCCGTTTGTATGTATAAACCGCTCAATTTCACCGTGCTCGTTCGACACATGTTTTCTAATATTTCGTTGTTTGCCTATCTGTCGGGTGTATGACGCTCGCAGGTCGGACCAGTCGACAGGTTGCCCGCTGCACAAGGAAAGGATGTCGCTCACGCACAAAGATACGCAGGTCAGTATATCACTGCAGGGTATTCGGGACACGGAATGCCACGCGCGTTTGCATGGTAAGCAGCCATTTTATCTTTGTGTCTCTTATCTTGTGCTCTTCCTCGGACGGACGAAATGACCCACTTGAATCTGCATTGCCCCCCCTTTCCCCCATCTTCTCTCTCTAGTGCCGAGGTGGTCGCACAGATGATCGTAGCAGAGCTGGTCGGTAAAGAGTGGATACAACCCCAGTGGCTTCCGACACGGTATCTCACCTGGGAGGAGCGCGAGATAGAGACAGTGTTATTCAATTAGAGTATTGAGTACTGATCCTGATCCTGGTGCCTCCTCCCTATTAACGACCATTGATGCATTCGTCCCCTTCTGGCACAGGGCGCGTAGTACAATGAACTGCATGGTACAATGCGCTGTTCGTCGAATAAGGTCTACGTGAACCACACAGATTTGTAGGACAGGATTTCCAATAATTTAGAATCATTACTGGCCACTGCGACACCCCTGGGAACAATATCTTCCCTGCGTACCAAGCTTCTTGTAGAAGGAGATTGAACCATTCATCTCAATATGTCATGCAGGAAGTATTATGTCTCTATTATCCTGCTTACCGCTCTTCGCTCGCGCTCAAGTTTTCAGTCTTGCTGAGCTAAATTCAATGCTGCGAGACGAGGACGGTACGAAATGTAGAAGTGTAACGTATTTGTGTAACTCTAGCAGGATCAAGAAAACTAGCCTATCCCTCCGTTTGGCCCTGGTCTTTGTCGTCGTGTTCGATTGGGTCTGAGGTTGTATCAGGTGTGTGAGTAAGCGGAAGCCCTCTCATAAACAAGGACGCGACGGCTCCAATGGTGCAGACTGCTAACAACACCTGCCATAACACTGCCAGACTGCGCGCAAACGCAGCTTGGACCTCGAACCTAAGGTGCGGAGGAAGCCTGGCGAGCTCAGGAATGAGTGCATATGGACCTATAGTGGCACTACTTGAACCAAATAGACCATCGCCGCTGAACGACACGGGAAGGATCTTCGAGATCTCATTTTGGAGGACGGTGCTTCCGATCGTGACCCCCCAGACCTAATAGATGGATAGGCGACATCGCTCAGTAAAGACCGGAAAGCATGCAATCCAAACAGTGGGTAAGAACTCACACCCGCAAACGAACGGAGAAACCACATCCACGCGAGTGCAGGTGCGTTTTGAGTGGCT
>JBBPMT010000532.1:0-10302 GCA_038090455.1 Garcileccinum viscosum
AAGAATTAACGATGTGTGCTGGACCATACTCTCTGCAGGATTTGTCGTACTAGGACCAGACTACTTCTTCGGAACGTATTATCAGGACTTACCAGAGGACAGCGACAGGATGGCGTGGATCAATGGGGCACTTGCCCCCGCAATGGCAGCCTTCCCAAAGTGGTTCGACACGGTCAAGGCAACGTATGGTGAGCGCTCCAGAGCCTCGAATCGTCATTTGCCAGCATCCTGTTCATGATTCTAATCTCCCTTACTCTTTTTAAACTCCTCGTCAGGTACTCCTGCAACAACAAAGTACAGCGCGGTCGGTGTGTGGCGTTACTCTTGCTATTAAAACTGATTGAGACATGCTGAACGGACCGGACCGCCCTCTCTCCAGGATACTGCTTCGGTGCTCCGTTCGTGCTTGATCTAGCTGCAGAGGGTTCCATCGTCGCAGGTGAGGATGTTTAAAAACGAGAAACAACTGGCCCGTGGAATGAATCGTGTCCTCCTAGGTGCGATCGCCCACCCTGTCTTCCTCGAGGAGAGCCACTTTGAGAAAGTCGCTCGTACGTCGTTTCCCCGCCCTATAATTTTTCCTTCACTCTGGGCTCATGCTGCTATCCCGACAGGTCCCATCCTCCTATCTTGCCCAGGTGAGTCCAGACGCCAGCTTTCCGCACACCCTTTGGTGTACTAGCTCACAGCTGACCGCATCATCGGTACTGCAGAGGAGGACTGGAGCTTCACGACCGAAAGTCGACGACGCGCAGAGGATATCCTCGTGCGCAATAAGTCGACGTACTATATCCAGGTGTTTTCGGGAGTCTCGCATGGATTCGCCCTGCGCGGAAACATGGACGTGCCTCACGAACGTGCGTGATTTCTTTTCTGCATGTCGTCAACGGCTCGATTTCGAGATCACGAAACTTTCCATGTTATTTTGCACAGGGTTTGCAAAGGAGGAGAGTGCACGCGGGATCAAAGAATGGTTCATCAAGTTTTCGGTATGATAGATATGAAGGATTCGGCTTGTCCAAGGCATTGTAACGTGAGAAAAATGGAAATCATGACGGTCGTACATGTACCACTAGTGTATACGAATATGAAAGATCTTGTGGATGCAGCATAGTGGTAGAAATCAAGCTGCGAAAGAGCGCCTATCTTCGGTTGATTCACGGGAATGAGACTCGAGATCTCGTACAAATACAAAATAAAAGAGACGGAAACACCTCTTTACGCAACATCAAACGCCGTGCTCTCCCATCCCTGGCGCTTCTTCTCCTGCGCCTCCTTGCGTAGCACACTCTCCCTAAACGTCTGCACCTGCTTCCGACCCTCCTCACGGATCTCCTTGATGCGCTCCGTGACCAACTCTTCCTCCACGGCGAGAACTGCCTCAGAGACCTGCATTCTCTCTTCGAGAGGTTCAGAGCCGACCGCGAGCGGGCCATGCTTCTCGCCCGGCAGAATTTGAGGCTCTGCTCCGATGGCGATCGAGGGCTCTCCCTCGAGCTGTCCTTCCTTGACAATCCCAGTACCGGTCGCGCGCCAGCCGCTTAACAAGCCTCCCTCAAGCTTGCGCAGATGCCCGATCTCGCTCCAGATCGCGGCCATGAACGACGGCGCGGGCCCGAGCCCTGTGTCTGCAAACACCTCGGAGCGCTTGGTGACGTCGAACGCGATGGCGTCCGTAAACTCAAAGACGCCTTTGATGTGCTCCTCGAGCGTGCGCTCGACCGCGTCGCGGAAGCGGCGGACGAGTACCGGCTTGAACACGGACGCGATGACGGGGTGGTTAGACTCCTTGATGTCCAACTTGATGTCGTCAGCGAGGGAAACGTCAACGCGCTCGATGTTGAAGAAGCGCTTGGTTCGCTCGCGTTCGGCCAGGCCGTCTTCCGTGTTCGGGATCAAACGGAACTTGAAATCAACGTCGACACCTTGGGTGGGGAGGTTGAACTGCATGATCCCGGTAAAATAGTCCGGTCCAACGGCAGATGTCTTGTCCTTGTAGTAGAAGGAGACGTCGTGGAGAGAGAGCTGCATGGCTTGTAGGCGGATGTGAGTGAGAGTCCCGAATGCGGTCTTCATCGAAGACGGGCTCTTGCTAGGGGCCGTGATCTCAATGTCTGTGATGTTGCGCATGTACGCGTGACCCGGGAGAAGTCTGAGGGAGGAAATATCGAGATTCTCGAGCACGAACTCGACCTCGCGGTCAACGTACTCAGTTCTGCAACCGGTCAGAACATACATCCCGCGCATTATTAGATGAGCTTACCGAGGAATAGGAATGTTCCTCAACTTGGAGAGAATGCGCTGCGTGTAAACATTGAACAAGTCTTGCCAGAACCAAGAAGCTTGCTCCAACGCGAGCTGCAGCCCAAGTCTTGCACCAGTGACGATACTGTCCTGTGCATCCCGAACGAATCGAGTGTGCGCCTCCTTGACGCGTTTGAGGTCGGGATCATCCACGATCGCCTGTTGGAATTCATGAAGGTCTCGACGGATATTTTCAAGGTCAAACCTCCACTTCTGGGCGGAATCAGAGTTGTTTTCGATAAGTTCCTTCCAGCGACGCTCGAGTCGCTCGTGATTCGCTTGCGCTTCCTCACTACGAGCATAGCCCGGAGTCCCAAGGCCACAACGGATGTGACTAATGAGGTCGTCAAACCACGCCTTTAAGTCTCTGTCCTGTTTGATATCGAGAGCGCAAGCTTGCAGGTTGGAAAACACACTGTCAAGGGATTTTCCACCGGCGAGCCGCTCAAACAATGCTCGGATGTTGATGAGGGCGCGCTGAATGTGCTTGTCCGCTGTGGGGTCATGGATAAAGGCGCTAAGCGAGGTAGCCTCCCCAGTAGTAGCGATGTCAAGCGTTCGGTTTAACCACTTGGAGGCGATGCTGAAGAGTGTGTCCAAGGATTGCTTGTAGTCCTCATCTTTCTGCGCACGATCACAAATCTAACAAGAGGTAAGTAAAATGAAAACAATTATGTTCCTATCCCACCTGGTAGAAGGCCTCGGTCAGGCGTGCGCGGGTCCTCGAAGCCTTGTCTTCCACAGTGCCCTTGGCGGACTGGCCGGCTCCGATGGCGCCTGTGCCGACCTCTTTAACCGTATCCATTGTCTTCCTGAACTTGACCTTCGGGTCCGCTTCCTCGCGTTCCTCCTCGGCCGTTTTGTGTTTCCGCCCAAGAGAATCCCTTTCGCCTCGCTGGACCTCGCTTTCTGTCGTTCTCAGGCCTTCTTTAGTTTGAGCGGCCTGAGCTTCGAGCGATTCTGCAAAGTCGGCCAAGGCGAGTCGGATAAACGAAGCAAAGTCACCGAGTAGCTGGTTTCCTTCGCCCGTGATGTTCGTCCAGACAGTCTTGAGCAGATTCCTCAGAGCAGTGCGAAGGGAATTCATGTCAGCCGACGCCTCTTTGATGTTAACTGCTTCGAAGCGTGTTGCAGACAGGTCACCCTCGGACAAAAACCAAAGGGTTTCTTGGATTAAATTGTCATCTGCGAGCGATGGTCAACTAAATAAAGAAAAAGAGAGGGGGAAATGGTACCGTTTTTGTTGGTTCCCAATTGCTTATATGCGCCGAGCAAGTCAGTGAGGTCAAGAGCAAGGGCCTTACCATGCTCAGTGAGATCGTCGAGCTCAGTTGGATCATAGGGAATGATGTTGAGGAGGATCCAATCAATGATGGCGTTAAGCTGGCGTTGGCTGGGAAGCTTCCCGGCGTCGAGAGCTGCAATAACGGAGGATGCTTTATCCATGGCACAGTGAGAGAAGAGTGGAGAGATAGAGTGAAAGAGAAAGAGAGAGGGGCGTCAGCTTAGACGGCCCACCGACTGACATGACGTCATCGTTGGATAGGAGTGCTTTCCAGAGTCTATTTCCGAGTTTAGACGTATGACGCGTATCACATGATTATGTTCTATGATTAGGAGTTACCGCTACAGGAGGATTACACATGCAGCATCGGTTGCGATCTAAAGAATACAGTAACAGCAACTCTGCAAAGACGTGATTAGTATGCGGTAATGGTAAGAGACCGGATGACGGTCCACACCATTCAGTATCCTCTTCGGATGCCTCTGCTTTGGGTGGTGGATTCTTGGTTGCCTTGGTCTTGGGTTTTCGGGATTTGGGCTCCTTACCGCGATTAGGGTTTTCCGGGGCATCTTTCCACAGTGCTCCAATCTGAGGTGGACGTGAAACGGATGAAAGGCGGGTGATGTAAGCGCATATACCTCGCTCATGGCTTCCTTGATGGGTGCGCCGGGGTTGTTCTCCTTCCACTCCTTCATCTTGGCCTGAACAAAGAGATTGTATGCTGAAGGGGCGCGCTTTGGCTTGTCCTCCTTGTCTGCACGTCCGTGAGATGATGCAGGTCACAGACAACGCATATACTGACCTTGCTTTGTGGACTTGGCATTGGCGCGTTTGGTGGCAGTCTTGGTGGTCGTGGCTGGGAGCGAGTAAGGCTATTATCGTCGCCACTGAAGGGGAGGGGCGCACCTGTGGTGGACTTGGCCATGGTGGAAGAGACTGAAGGAAAGCGGAGGTTCGCGCTTCGGAACGCGGTCGTGTTTATGGGTCGTGTTCAAGTCACGTGCTGGTGGCCAGTGCGCGCGGGAAAGAAGCACAGCCGAGGTGTATTTGAACCGGCCATTTCCGGTAACTCTTCTATCTTTATCCTTCGTTTTATAGACACCCTCGTCGTAATGTCACCCTCCGCTCTTTCCACACTACTGGCCTTCGCCGCTGCCTCCGTCGTACTCGCTCAGCCAGATCCCAACGACCCGACCCCTCTTTACAGCAAACACTATGCCTATCCCTCCGGAATCGTGCGTTCATTTTTTTTGTATACTTCTAACTATGCACTCACCCAGAATAGCCCTATCAAGTCGACCCCGTCACCTCTGCCATCCGTGGACCGCAAGTCGGCTACAACATCTGCAACTCCACCACTCAGAACCAGGAATCCATGTGTCAGACGTCCTTTGTTGACCACATAGATGGTAGTAATTTCGAGTTATATTCGCCGGTCCGATCACTGACCCCCTTCGAGATTTCTGCCTCTGGGCTCCACCTAAGCCAAACTCAACCATCGGCGATACCGAAGGCGAGGAAGTTGCTTGGTGCACCAAACCTGGCCACGGCACCCGTCTCATTCCCGCGGGTGCTCTCCAGGGCGTCCAAGTCATCAGAACCCCAGACTATATTCAGATTGCTGGTTTTATCGATCAGACGCAAATTAATATGGCCTCCACTGACTACGGAGGAGAGCTCGACCCTCATGGTGCTGATCTAGTCCGTTTATTTCCTCCTTATTTTGGAGGTCCTTTTTGACGAACCGTTCGATATAGCGTGGTAACCCCATTGGTGGCCTCATGTATTCGAACGCGTTCTCTAACAGTGGTGGCGACAATAACACCTATAACCAGGTATATGACTGGACAAAGTTAGTGTCATTCCCCTGTCATACCACCGTGTTCTCAACTGGTGTTCAGCTTTATGGGTGGCAATGCTTTTTGCTTGAAGATCTGTGATCCTAGTGGCAAAACCCCGGGTGCGTACTGCCAGAACATATATGACCGTCTCGGATGTGCATACAACGCCCCGAACAACGCCAAGAATGGCACCTTCGAGGTCTGCGATGGAGATGACATGACTCCCCCGGGTATTTACACTTCCGGTGGTCAGACCTTGACCTACTTCCAGCCTCCCGAGTCATTGGGTCCCATCACTTCTGTCCCATACACCCCCGTTGTACCCGCCTCTTCCAACTGTGTCCAATACCAGTCCACCGCCCTCTACACTGCCCTCCCGACTCCTACCGGTGGTTCCACTAGCACAAGCAGCACCCCGAGTGGTTCGCGCACTGGATCTGCCGGTGGAGCTACGCCAACATCCAACGATGCATCGTCTGTTGGCATTTCATCTATTGCTACCTTCGCTGGCGTGTTGTTTGCAATGGTCTTTTTGTCATGAACACAGCCATTTTTTTTTCGCAAGGAGTATCGTCTCGTTTAGATACCACGCACAATGGCCCAGTCTTTTATACCGTATATTAGGATGTTTGGCGTTGATGGCCCTTTTGGGTTATAATTGAATTGCGTCCGGGAAGACTTATAATTGCCAAGTGGGAGCGGATCACGTACCTTCTTAAGCGTGATCTGGGTGGATGCGCCCTAATCCCAGCCGAGAGTCTACGATCCGGCGTTGCGTTTGCTGCGCATTCTACCCCTTCTTCTCTTCCCTCCATGACCCCTCCCGTCCCAAAGAAGGCCCAGAAGATCGGGCGTGCGCTCAAGTCAGCCGCTCGCCTTTCAGCACGCGTCTCGGGCGGTCGCGGGAGTGGAAGGAGCACCCTCTCGCCTACCCCGGGCGAACAACCGGTCGTCCTTCTCCGTCTACGAATTATTGGCTGTAAAGATCTCTGTTCTCGCAGCAAACACAGCTCTTGTGATCCGTAGGCACCGTTTTCATCACGACGCAGCTCTCATTACCATTTCCTCTCCCAGTTTTGTCGTGGTCTCATTGCTGAATACAAGGCATCATACCCCCGTCATCAAGCGTAATGCAAATCCAGAGTTTGGCTCGAAAGATGCTACATTTGACTTCCCCATCTATCTTTCTCTCGCCGATCGTCTCGGCACGATTGAGATCGTTGTCTGGGACAGGGACAACATGCTAAGGAAGGAGTACCTCGGCGAGGCTGCCCTCCCACTCGAAGATTGGTTCAGAGAATCCGACGCCTTTTGTTTCGACGACGATCGCAACAAGGTGCATCCGTTCATGCGAGCATTGTTCATTTCTCTCGCTCACGTTCTCTGATCCCAGCCGTCGTCCTTATCTCTTGTGTCCTCCCGAGCTGCTACGCATGCCTCCGGATCCGTGCAAATCAAACTCGGGTTCGTTGCACCCCCTAATGCACACTCGCCCATGAGCTTCGAAGACGTTTTCCGCGAGCTCATCAAGCGTTCCCGCCCAAGTCTCGTATCTGCGCCACCTGTAGGTCTCTTACATCCATTCGGAGCTCGCTGGTAGCAGACCAAACATCTCTACAGACAGAAGGTATCGGTACCCTCCGCTCTCATCTTTCAGGACCCGCGTTCGAAGACGACGGTGGCATTAGTTCCGACGAAGACGACAATGACTCTGAAGACGAGGACGACGAGGACGACATGCCGATGCCACAGCTATCCCGTCTCTACATCCCCCCGCCCGTGATTCGCATAGACAACATAAGTCCTGGAGCAGGTCAGGACAACACGCCAAGCACTGCACGCCCTTCTCCCTTTGTGGAGTCAACGATGCACACTCCCGTCACGCCGACGTCCCGGAGTAGTAAGTTGCCGAAACTCTTTATTCGCAGACCCGCGTTGTCTACCCGCCCGTCGTACGAGGGTGCGCCCACCCCTACGCCTACGCCCAACAACGCGGATTTGATGGTGCCATCTGTACTGGTTGCCCCGCCTCCATCGTCACCGCGGAACGGGTCGCCTCTACCCTCACCCTCACCAATCCGCTCTCAATTTGGGCATCGTCGCTCGGCGAGCGCTGGATCCATTCCAACATTGAGCACCACCACCAAGAAACGGTTCAAGCGATCGTGGGCGGCGACGTCCAAGAATGCTGATTACAACTTTACGGCCGCGAACGATATCGTTGGTATCGTCATGCTGGAGATTCAGGGGGCGGCGGACCTCCCAAGACTTAAAAACAGTGAGTAATGGCTGTTCGCATCGCAGCTAGAGTTTCATAGTTGATGGATGCGATGTCTTGAATGCCTTCCTGTCTAGTGACGCGCACAGGTTTTGATATGGATCCGTTCGTGGTCATCTCGTTTGGGAAAAAAGTGTTCCGTACGCGGGTAATTCGGCATTCCCTCAACCCTACGTGGGACGAGAAGCTCCTGTTTCATGTGCGGCGTTATGAAACGGCGTTCAAGGTTCAGCTGACGGTGCTTGATTGGGACAAACTCTCTTCGAACGACCACGTGGGGGACGCTCGGTTCGATGTCGCGGAGCTTGTCAAGGATGCGCCACAGCCTGATCCAAGAACGGGCTTGTATGGGGAAGACGACGATGGCAGTCATCCCATGAAGGACTTTCATTTGCACTTGATGACCGCCAAGGAGATGCCTTGGGAAGCGAAGCATAATCCGGTCCTCCATTTCAGGTCTGTATCTCGTCCGTTTTTGTTACGGTTTTTGAACTGAAATGATCGTGTCACGCTTAAAAAGGGCCAAGTTTCAGCCTTACGATGCACTACGCCAGCGATTCTGGGCTCAGTATCTCAAGCAGTATGATACGGACGACACAAACACGATGTCGCACTTGGAGATTACGTCCATGTTAGATTCACTCGGATCCACGCTCTCGACTCAGACTATCGACTCATTCTTCCACCGGTATGGAAAGAGACCTGCCGAGGACGAGCTGACGATACCCGAAGCAGTCATGTGTTTGGAGAAGGAATTATGTCGGCCTACCAGCGAGCGCAAGAGGTTGAACACGGAGGACAGCTTTGCAGACAGCTGTTCGTCACCCACGGCGTTCGACGAATCGGACATGCGTAGTGCTCCAGGCAAGTTATTTTTGGAGGGATTGGACTTTTCTGGACCCCCTTTGAGTGTGATACTGCCTGACGAATCGCCGACCGAGAGCGGTAATGGTAATGGGAACGGGTCGCATGTACCTATCTCTGGTCTCCCGGAATCGGAGCCGAGCCAGCCTCCGTTGATGCACGTGGCAGAGCCGTTCCCAGCGTCCTCCAGTGGCTCCTCGTCACGCAAGTCGAGCTATGCGTCGTCTGACTCGGAGGACGTTGTTACCGGCAGAAACCTGTTTGGATCGTCTGGAAACGCCGAGGATCACCATCACTTTGAACGGGTAATCAATATCAAGATTTGTCCACTGTGTCATCGGCCGCGAATGAATTCCAAGGCGGAGGTGGATATCGTGACGCATCTGGCGATCTGTGCGAGTCAGGACTGGGCCAAGGTGGACCGGATCGTTGTGGGGAACTTCGTGACTCCTAGTCAAGCGCAGCGGAAGTGGTATACCAGGGTCATTGCCAAGGTCTCTAGCGGAAACTATAAGCTTGGTGCGGTACGTGGTGCTTGTTATTCTGTGCCGTGAAACTTTGAGCTTTGTATCACTGATTCGGACATGATGGGGCTTGTTAGAACTCAGCCAACATCATCGTGCAGAATCGAATAACGGGGCAGTTGGAGGAAGAGAAAATGCAAGTGTACGTCCGGCTGGGTATCCGTCTGCTGTACAAGGTATGTCATGTATACGGTTGAGCGTGATTTGCAGGGCGGTGATGATTGACGCCATGTTTGTGCTCTGCAGGGCGCACGGGGACGGATGGAAGGTGCGCGGGGTGGGTTCAAGGAATTGATGTTCATCGCGCCGCCTCATGTATTGAAATGCATTTCGTGACCCACAGCGCGCCGGTTGCTCAAGTCGTTATCGATCAAACAGGGGATCAAGTACGATTCGCCAGAGTCGACTCGAAACATTCAAGCGTTCATCGATTTTTACAATCTCAAGGTGGATGAGTTTCTGGATCCTGTGGAATCGTTCAGTGCGTCTGAGTTTCCTCTGTTCGGGCAATGTATGATGATGATTATCCAGAAACATTCAATGAGTTCTTTTATCGGTGAGCACGGGTCGCATGACGACGTTTTCACCGACGTTCATCCTAATGCTAGAAAACTCAAACCGGGAGCCCGACCGATCGACTGTCCGGACGACCCGACACGCCTCGTGAGCGCCGCCGACTGTCGACTGATGGTCTTCGAGACTGTGTCAGAGGCGACACGTCTGTGGATCAAGGGTCGCGATTTCACAATTGGACGGTTGCTCGGGGACTTGCATCGCCAGGATGCGGAACGCTACGTCGGTGGTGCATTGGCGATCTTTCGCTTAGCGCCGCAGGACTATCATCGGTTCCACGTTCCCGTGGATGGTGTGATTGGACGGATGACGGACATTGCAGGGGAGTATTACACGGTCAATGTGCGTGACCGTGTCGGCGTGTTTGGGTGTAGACTGACGATATAACGGTGAACGCTGATATGGACATGAACAGCCACAGGCAATTCGGAGTGCGCTGGACGTGTATGGGGAGAACGCACGCAAGGTGGTGCCGATCGAGAGTCCACAGTTTGGGCGGGTGATGGCGGTATGTGTAGGTGCGATGATGGTGGGGAGCATTCGGACTACGGTGCACGAGGGGCAGGCGGTCGTGCGGGGCGAGGAACTGGGGTATTTCGCATTCGGTGGGTATCCTCGTCTATCTTGACGTGA
>JBBPMT010000535.1:0-14350 GCA_038090455.1 Garcileccinum viscosum
TAGGCGGAGATACTGGTTAAGTTCTCTATTCACGTGTTCGGTTTGTCCATCCGTTTGCGGGTGATATGCTGATAACATCTTCTTTTCTATTCATAGTAGTTTAAATAGGTCCGTCATCATTTGTAATGCAAACTGGGGTCCTTGGTTGCTGACCAAGCTATCAGGTAGGCTATGGTGGCACCATACATAATCTCTATAAAGTTTGGTGGTCTCTTTTGCCATAACTGTTTTCTTCATGGGGATGAAGATGACTTCTTTCAAAAATCTGTTGACCACCACAAGGATGCTATCAAAGCTGTGACTTTCAGGTTGTCTTGTAATGAAATCCGCTGATACTGACTTCCAGGGTCCTTCTGCTACTTCTAATAGTTGGAGTTTGCTGGCTGGTACATGATTGGTTGTTTCATCCACGCACATCTGTCACAGGCCTTGCAATAGGTTTCTATGTCCTTTTTGGCTCTGGGCCAGCTATAATAATGTGATATGAATTCTTGGGTCTTTTCTGCACCTTTATGTCCGAAAAAGGGATGATCGTGAAACATGGTTATTACAGTTTTTCAGAGTTTGGTGGGAACCCATATCTTGTTATTATAGTACCATATGCCATTGTGATCTTTAGATCTGTTGGAATTGCTATGTTTGGTCTGTTCCTCTTTTACTTTGTCGAAGAGGGCTATATTAAGCATCACCTGCACATGATGATCAGGGATAATGATCTGGTTTTTATTATCATTTTCTATCCCAATCATGTGATCCTCTCTTCTAGAGAGTGCATCTGCTTTTCCCATAGATGTATCAGGTTTGTTTACTAGTATGTAGTTGAAGCAAGATAGATACATTGCCCATCAAGCTTGACATCTATTGAGATCCTGTGCTTTCATAAATCATTGAAGGTTCTTATGGTCTGTCCACACTTTAAACTGATGGTGGGCTCCTTCAAGATGATATCACCATTGTTCTAGTGTGAGGATGATTGCAAGCATCTCTTTATCAGCTATGGTGTAATTGCATTGCTTGGGGGTCATGCTATGTGACATGTATGATACTGGGTGCCATTTGTTGTCTATTTTAGTCAATAATACTGGACCGATGGCAAAGTCTGAGGCATCACATTCAACTCTATATGGGGTTGTGTCATTCAGGTAAGCCAGTACCAGGGCGGAAATGAAAGCTTGTTTAAGCATCTCAAATGCTGTTTGTTGGTCTTTTCCCCAGATCCAGGGTTGATCTTTCTTTGTTAGATCATGTAAAGGTTGTGCAATGAGACTATAATTGGCGATGAATCGGCAGTAGAAGTTGGCTAGACCAAGGAAGCTTCTTACACCTTTCAATATGGTAGGTACAGGCCAATCTTGCACTCCTTTTACTTTTTTGTGGTTCATAGATACCCCATGTTCTGATACGTCCATGCCAAGCATGTTGACCTTGGTTACTCTGAAAAAACACTTCTCAGGTTTAATGAACAGATCGTTGTTCCAGAGTTTTTCTAAAACTCTATGTACTAATTCAATGTGTTTTTTTCTATTGTTATCCTTCAAGAAGATTAAGAGGTTGTTGAGGTATATAATTATCACATCATCTATATCAAAAAAGATCTCGTTCATCATCTGTTGGAATGTGGCCAGGCTATTATACATGCTGAAGTACATGACAAGGGGTTCATAAGTTCCGAGGTGGCAGACAAAGGCTCCTTTCCATTCATCGCCTTCTTTGATGTGGACATTGTTGTATCCCCATCTCAGATCCATTTTGGTAAAGAGTTTAGCTCCTTTGAGCTTGTCTATAATTTGCGAGATTAAGGGTAATGGATAGTTGTTTTTTACTGTTCCTTCGTTAAGATATCTATAATCCATGACCATGCACTTCTTGCCATTCTTCTTTGGTATAAAGAAGACAGGGGAGGTTTGAGGCAATTTTGAGAGGCGGATGTATCCCTTGCCGAGTTGATCGTTGATGAATGCTTTGACTTCGTCTTGTTCTTGGGGGCTGAGTTTGATCAAACGCTCCTTCTTTGGCACGAAATCGGGCTTAAGATCTACTGCATGGTCCCAAGGTTTCCTTTCAGGCATTTTCTCACTTACCTTTTTGGAGAATACGTCCAAATAGTCATGGTATTCTGCTGGTATGAGTTTAGCAGCTTCCGCTGCATCAGGAACGTCTATAATAGGTTCTATTTTTTGTACATGATATGCATAAGCAACTTCATGTGCTTCTGCCTGTGTTCTGACCAAATGTTTAAGCGCTGCACAGCTAGGCAGGCACTTGTCCATGGTGACCATTCCTGTGATCCAATCTATGGTGGGGTTGTGGTTCCTTAGCCACGTGTATCCGAGAATTAATTGGTTCTTTCCCAGATTGGTGACATCGGCATTGACTTTTTCACGGTGTCCTTGGTAATCTATGATGAGTGAGGTGGTGTATGCAATGCCACCTGCTGAGTTGATGGACCCATCTACATTGTAAACAGGTATCACCATGTTGAGAGGTTGCATTGGAATTTGATTTTCCTTTGCCCATGTTTGGTCAATAAATATGCTGGTGGCACCACTGTCTAGCAGGGCTTGGCATTCTGTTTTTGTGGTTTTGTAATTATGTCGATTTTTACAAATAGCTCATGGAGTGGTTTTAGAGTTCTCATGTGTTTCTCCGTCAGGTTCGAAGACAAGCTATTTTTATTTTTTGTGTAAGTGGAATTAAGCATCACTTCCCAGTGACCATGCTCCTTTTCAGAGTTCGCTGCTTCAGTTATGTCATCTGATAGGCTATCACATCAAAATGATGGAGAGGAGAAACTATCTAAATTACAGTTGGGATCGAGATCTGAAAAGCTATTGGAAGTAGGTAAAGGAAATGGGTGAGCACTATCTTGGCATTGCACCCTCGATCATGTAGATACTAAATTAAAGAAAGAACTATCTAGAGAAGAAATGAAAATGGGGTCCATATTGGTTATACTACTACCTGATGTAGACAACCCTACTCTTTTCCCTGGTGTGCCTCAAGGTCCTTGAAGTACGCTTGGGCTGCATTGAAGTCCATGCCACAAATGGCAGCTTGCCAGTTCAGTTGCCCAGCTAGTCTGGGGTTGGAGAGATTTGTGAGTGGAAGAGATGGTATGGTGCATTGGTTTGTTGATGCAGTTCCTTCTGTGGCACATACTTTCTTGGATTTAAATTGTGAGCATTCTTTCCTATGCCCACCACATCAGAATCTGCACTTGTTGCAAGCAGTGCTCTTCACTTTGCAATCTCTTGCCAAGTGGCCTTCTTTGCCACAATTGTAGCAGCCTTGGGTTGACCAGCCTATGTCTTCCCAATTATTGGATGTTGTGGTACAATCTATATCCATGGCGTTGGGATTGCACCTCAATTGGTTCACTTGGAACCATGATTCAAAGGATTCTATGGCATTGGCATATTTTTGTACCACGGTGATGAATTCATGGAGGCCAGCAGGCCTTTCTTGTTGCATGAACATATGCTGGACAATATCCTAGTGGACAGATTGTTTGAGGAGCATGACTCCTGTGCCTTCCTCTACTTGGGCTTGGTCATAGAGGGCCAACCATTGGATGAGGAACACTTGGGTTCTCTCATTCCAACCTTGTTTCCGACCAATGAGTCATTGGGTTGCGATCTCCTTTTCGTTTCCTATTTGGAATTGGTCATTCAATAGTTTTTCAATTTGGCCCAATGATAGCCATGGCACATTGCTGTCACATCTCTTTTTGATTTCTATTCAGGCCCATGCACCCACACCATTCTTGTCTTTGTCTCTGCTTTCAACTCTGATTCGCAAGAAGACGGCCAAGTTCCAATTCTTTTGGCCTTCTAGTCTATGTTCCCCAAATATCAACAGGTTCGTTTCCTGGAAGACCAGCATTTTGGTCCACCACTCATCAAATTTGTTATAGCTGCCATTGAAGAGACCGGGGTCTTTAACCACTTCTGCTCTTTTAGACTTTGGCTTGTCAAAGTTGTTTGCAGAGGGGCAATTGTCATCTCTCTCCTCTCTTTCTTGGTCCAATCGGGCCTCAAGGTCGCAGTTTCTTTGCTCCACAGCTGTTAATCTGTCCATTGTTTGCTGCAAGAGCTTGCTCAATGAGGCGAGCTGATTTGTGAGTCAATGCCCACTGCTTGTCAAGGAGCCTAGGCGATGGTGGCTTATGGTGGGTGTCAATGCTTCTGAGTCCATTGGATCCATGGAGTATCTCTCTGTTGTCATTATAGATGAACTCAATTTGGCTTTGGTAGAAATCTAGGGTGTCATTGGCGAGAACTGGTGCCTTATCAAGACAGTGCTCTAAGAACTCATGCTGCAACCAGTGGGGGAAATCAGGGGCAAATTCTATTGCATATGGAATGTTGTGGACTATGATGTCATTGGGGTCAAAATCTTCATTGAGGGGGAGGCGCTGTGAAATGTTAGAGGAGACTGCGATGTAGTTTTTGTTTTGGAGGGCATGCCAATTGTCACTATATAAATCAGAAAAGTCCATATACTGTGTTACAGTCGACATCGTCCCTGAGGGTTGTACCGTCTCCTTATCCCATCCTTTTTCGTTTTCTCACGTTGACTCGCCTCTTTTCCTTTCGGCCGACGGTTCCCTTCTCTTTTCCCTTCCTTCATTTTCAGACTAACGCCTTATCACCTCATCGGCGTATCTCTTATCTTCTTATCTCCCTATCGGTGTATCTCTTATCTTCTTATCTCCTTATCTTGTACGCATAGCCTTCCGCAGCTTCTGACTCATTCTTACTGTGGATGACTCATTTCCCTTCCATGCGATTCCATCGCATTCCATCTTGATTCCCCTTTTTGTCTTTCTCTCGTTCACTGCTACGACATAGCTTGGTCCGTGCTCTGCACTCTCCTCTATAAATACCCGTAGCACGATGGTGTCTGTTCCTTAGCTAGTTCTACGCAATTCAGCGTCGATTTTCAGCTACCTCGAGCTCTTGGTGTGTGTACACGCAAGATAGAGAGACCCCTTCCTTCCAACAAGCTAGAGGCTTGTAGTATTGCTTGACGCTCCCCTTCCTCCAAGCTAGACTTGACGGACTCTTCGTGAGATTCTCGTCTAGACTTGTGGTAGTACTTGAAGTACAAGACTTTCGACGCCCAGCGTAACATACTGGGGGGGGCTCTGTAAAAGAAAACTCGTATGCATCGCAGTCACACACTAATTCCACAATTGTTGGGGGCAGGGGAGGAACCAGGGATTGCCTGGCTATGGCTCTCAATTTAGCTCAATTAGGCTGCAGATCTTAAACTCATAGAATCTGCAATGTGAGGTTTGCATGGTTGTCTCTGCTGTGCTGACCCAATATGTGCTAAGGGATTGATCCTTATTTTTCTGTGACTGGAAGGGTCCTCTTGAATGAGGTCTACCCCAATAAAGCAAACAGAAGTGATGCTGGACGAGCATATATATGTGGTGGAGAGTTGGTCACAATCCAACTATGGTAATAGGGTAACCACCTGGCTGTTACAGGTAGAGCCTTAACTCTGGCTATTGAGTGTGAATGAGACAATCCCTTAATGCTGGGAGCCACATATGATGAGATATAAGAAAAGTGGGTAGTGAGGGCACGTAACAGTGCCGATGAGGTGAAGTAGTAGTAGGGAGTCTGTTCTTATGAAAGCAACCAATAGCCATTCATGACTAGGTCACCTCAATAATCACAAACTATGAAGGGGAGCAGGTATAGGCTAGAGGGAATCTAACCAGAATAGACTGAGGTCTGCTGATTGTCTGCATTCATATTATATACTATAATATATGGTGCACAGACCAAGCTGTGTCTATCGATAAGCTATCTACTATTACTATGTAAGGCTATAGTGTTCTCACAAGTGTGGGAGTATTCCCATGAATGAGGTTACTATGTGTTGGTCTAGACTATGATGTTATAGATAAGTGATAAGGTCACGTGATGTCACATGACTGATCATGTGATGAATATCAAGTCACATGATTGAGAAAATGAAGGAAATAAAATAGAAAAGTTAGGTTACAGAGGAGAGTCATAACAGATTGCCAACCAATAAATATAGAGGGTAGTAATTATATTGTCCAATAGCCACAGAGACAGTAGTTTTGTTGCTACCAAGGATAACTAGTACAAACATAGCACCTTTGCAGTCCACATAGTCACAAGAAATGATATCCTACTCATTATGATCATTGACAATATTGTAACAGATGAAAGAATCAAATGTACTGCTTGGTTCTAGGCCCAATCACTACCCATGAAGTCTTGAAAACACCATTCATCTGACTATATATTGTATTCCTGGTAGGGCCAGCAGTCCATCTTGTCTGCCAGCTCAGGATTAGTGAGAATATTGCGGATTGTCTTGCAGGGACATTGGTAACATATATCATATGCTGTATCCATCCATGGCACCAGTCCTTCATCATGTGCTGTGGAAGTGTATTTTAGAGAGAAGCACTCCCATTTAACATCCCCTTCTTGAATAGCATCAATCATTTTGTACAGATCCTTGTGGTTTTGATACAATGGACAGCTGCCAGCCCTGAGTAGAGATTCACCCCAGATATCCAACAGTGTGTCAATTTGTTGCACTGGCATCTGATTGTGTGTATATAAGAAATCTGCCAGTTCAAATTCCAGCCAATTCTAAAAAGGTGTCCAATTATCATCATTAGGCAAGTCCAGAGAAGGGGGCTGTGTGCCTGGCAGCAGGAAGTCTCCATTCAAGTTACAAGGACATTTTGTCAAGAAACCTATCAGAGAAAATACCTATACCCATTGGCATTGCACTGACTGGTCATAGATGGATGGTAATTGTAATAGACTGCATCACTAGAACCCAAGTACTCTGTCTCAAGATGAGGTATCTCAAGACAAGGGAAAAAATCACCCTCTGCATCTGGAGGGACTGGAGTAGGACTCTGAGTTGGCTGCCAAGGGGGAGAAATGGACACCTATGGATGCTTGGCATATTGGTGCTGCATTAGTCCTGAATTGTTTTTGAATAAATGACAACATCCTGCATGTAAGCAAGGATATTGAAGCAGTGTATGCTGCTGAAAAACAGGCATGAGTACTGACAGAAAAAAGTTTGCATGCACAGTGACAAAAAAGGTTAGATGTCTTATAGGGTTTATGGAGTGTTAACAGCCCACAAAGAACAAAGTTTGACAAAACTTGTTGAAAACCTTGTAAGGTTTAGTATTATATAAAACAGGGAGATGCTGCCATATACAAGTTCACTTTTTTTTTTCCATCCTTCCTCCTTCAAATTTCTATCCTTCCAGTCCTTTCAACCTCCATAATCCTTTGTAGTCTCATTTCACCCAACTAACCATGGTCACACCTTGTCATTTGAGTAATGCAAGTCAGGCTCCACCTGCTCCTCCACCTGCTCAACCCTCTGAGCAGCATATTACATGGCTATCCAATGCTAACCATTAGCTTGGCTTACCAGACAAACCAGCTCCTAAACAGACCTCTAAGCAAAAGCAGGCTGATGATGAACAAATCAAACAACTGAAAGTGGCACAGAAAATTGCCAAGCAAGGAACTTACCAGCAGATTTCAATCATGCAAGCCCAAATGGTTGTTGAAGAGTCTGAGGCTCAAAAAGATTGAGCAGCTATATGTCCAAAGCCATGCATGGTCAAGAAACAGCCAGAAAACAAAGATAGTAGAATCCTACCACCCTGCTACCCTCATCAGTCAAGTCATCTTTACCAGCATGAATTTAACTGACCTTTATTATTGTCAATGTAGACTTAGAAGTTGATAAAGAACCTGATTTAAGAACAATCTTGTCAGACATGACATGGCAAAGGTTGGTTGGTGCTCAGGCACAAGCCAAAGCCACATCCAATGGTAGTAAGTATGTACTTAAGTAGTATTCAATGCAGATTATACTAAAAATCAATGCTCAGTCAGCAGGACAAATTTGGCTTGTGCAGCCAGACACCTACTAATAACAGAAGTGCTGAGATCATCACTGATATAGAGGATGACAGTAATGAACTCCACTATGCAATGGAGCATTACAAGGGCAAGCCTAGGGTGAGTGTCTATTAATTTACTGGCTATTGGTAACTAAATCAAATGCTGCTTATACTACTACCAGCAGAAGTCACTTCCCCATCAGCTTGACCTGGCAGTTGCTGATGTTGACATTAACAACCTCACCAGCCTTACTGGCCTCATGCCAGATGATCTGGATCAAATACCACAGCATCAGCCAGCCAAATTAAAACACAAGCTGGATTTATAGAGTGACTTGGAGGAATACAATAGAGATACTGAACCTGCTAGTAAGGGGGAGACTATGGAGACTGACCAGCCCAGATCTTGCCAAATAGGAAGACACCATCTCACACAACAGGAAAGTTGCCACCTGACCAACTTATATAAGTACTCACCTCATGTCCTACAAAATGCCATTGCTGTCATAAAAGCTTCTCCAATTAAGAAAATCAAAACTGAGGAAGGGGAAAGTGGTGGTGACTTATGTCACAGTGAGAGTACCTCTTCTGAGATTGCATTGAATGCCATACCTGCAGTGGCCTTGAGGAGATCTCATAAAGGAGCATCCATCTCTAGAGTCAAAACAACTAAGAATAACCTACCCCCACTCATGCAAAATGATCCCAAGGACAAGTGGTCCACAAACATACTTCCAAGTGTTCTCATGTGGTATGGGGATCAAGCTAGCATATGGAGCATCCAGGAATCTGAGCTTGAGGATGTGCTCACTCACATCATTTGCATTGTCTATCCCACATTTGATGAGATGATCAAATTGAAACATGGTGGATCTATTTATAATCTAGTATGTAGGGTGGTCCTGTCATCTAAACCATTTCAGCAAAAATTAATACTAACCTCATGGAATCCTTTAGGTGGTTCAGCACCTTACTCAATGGTGACATGTTATTGGCAATGCAGCTGGTCATATTATGCTCAAGTACCTTAATGAGAATGCTAAGGTTGAGGGCATGACTAAAGAGGATCTGGCCACTCACCTGCTGACTCTTTGTGCATTTGCATACCAGGACTTTGACCCCTCTGTCAAGTCTAAAGCTTTCCAGTTCCAACTCATCCTTTCCCTTCTTGAAATAACACACATTCAAGACACCATTGAGTAGGTGGAGGTTCCAGAGTCAGATCCCCTGGCCAAATGTAATTGTGGCATCAAGGAAGTACTTGTGCTTTGCACAGCAGCAGTAAATAATATTTTTTTCTCACCCAGCTGACTAACTATGGTTTGTCAGCTGGAACACACATTGAAGCTGGCCCAAGAGGGCCAACATGACAT
Organism: Garcileccinum viscosum; assembly: GCA_038090455.1. Taxonomy (NCBI): domain Eukaryota; kingdom Fungi; phylum Basidiomycota; class Agaricomycetes; order Boletales; family Boletaceae; genus Garcileccinum; species Garcileccinum viscosum. The sequence goes on from JBBPMT010000535.1 coordinate 9,307, forward strand.
TATTGTGAATGAACCTGAGGGGCAAACAGGGCAAGAGGCTCAGGTCAATACCCACTCCACCTGGAGCATTCAGACCAACCACAAACAACCTCAAACTTTGAATCAGGCAACTGGAAAGATGAGTATCAAAGGTAGTGCTTTCTCCCACCAGAACTGGGGTGGTCAGACTGGATTGTACTAATTGTCAATTGTGAAGTGGAGTGATGAAGTGCTGGAAGACATTATTGCTAAGATGCTAATGTACCTTGCCACCAACTAGGATGACAAGGCCCTGTATGCTTCCATCATAGCTCCAGATGTGCTTGATCCCTGGGCTCAGATGTGTAAGTACTACTTCTTGCCCTTCAAATCACTACTTTGGAGATAGGACAATAACATTCTCATTTAGGATACCAGTCACTCCTGTCATATTGTCAAGCTTGTTCCTTTCACTGCCATCACTTGTTTTCTCCTGCCACTCTTTTTTTATCTTCTCACCATTTTTTTCCTTTCCTCCTAGTACCACTCTGAGTTGTTACTACACCATCACTCATTTCCTCCTGCCACTCATTTTTTATCCTCTCACCATTCATTTCTTCTCCTCCTACCACTCATTACTACAACCCTTGTTCCTGTTTCTGCCTGCCATAAGCCTATCATGGCTCATATATCCTTTTTGATGCAGATTTTACACTGCCATGAGCCTATTGCAGCTCATATACCATTTTTTAACAGTTTTTCTAATCCAACATGTACCTATCAGGGAGCTCATATACCCAATTTTGGACACTGTTTGTGATTTCATCAGCCAATCATTGGACTTGTTTTTCCATGCTCTCCATACTTTTCATGCTTTCGGCATTCCCTCCATCTGACTATCACTGCTTTTTGGTAGTTTACTGACTGCTTTTAATGAAATTTTGTTTGCTTTCTGAATTGTTTGAACAGTAAAAAGCATAGTGCCAAGCTAAAAAAGAACAATCCAAAGCTGCAAAGGCATGGAAAGCAGCAGAAATGCAGCACTAAAAGTAGAGAGATATACTTTTCGTGCTTTCCAGCATATTTATGAAAAGCACAAAAAGAAGCAAAAAGGACATGAAAATAACACTGAAAAGTCTGAAAAGTACTAGGTGAATTTACTGATGCCATTATCACTTTTATCACTGGATGTATTTGATGAGACAATTTTTCGTCGATTGGACGTTAGGGCAAACACTTTCCTTTCTTTCTTGCTCTTATGCTATGTTCTTTTGGATGCCTTTTCATGCACTCCATTATCTAATACCTTCGTATTTTTTTCTTTCGTGTTTTTGCAGCACGATCCCCCACATTGCTTCATATCCTTTTTGGGACTTTCTCATACTTAGACATTTTTAATGGATACTGATGCATCAAATGCTTGTATGCTATTATCCACTCTCGAGCGCTGAAATCGTTCTTGATAAAGGTAGGAAGAAGACAAGTGATTGACACTGAGTCACATGATAAACATCATGGTCACGAATGTATGAGAATGATGATGATCAAACACATTGCCCCGCCGCACTTGCCTCTGGAATCATACAGACATATACATTCACGCCAAGTCTGCTCCTAGTTGGCTTGATTCTGGACGCTGTCACAACAGTGCAGTCCTTTTCGAGTGGTTGTGTAAAATGAGTGGCGTTGTGGTAGAGTTGGATGGTCATATATGCGAGTTCGAACAAGAGTCCTTAGAGGGCGCAGGTGTTGTGCAAGGGTAAAAGTAGTAAGTGGGGCAAGAGTGTATATGCCAACTCCACATAAAGAAGAGTCCATTAAAGATTTCACAGTGGGATGATCAAGGCCGCCTAGTGCGTCATCCAACTGGATGCGCCCAAAGTGATCGACTACATGAATGTGGTGCCCTACCGCCAAGCCAGCGATTGCAAAGTTAAGTACATCACTGAACAAGTACATCTTGCAAGCGACGTTCACATGCATGCAAGGTGACAAAAAGGGTCAGACCTCGATCATCGAGAAGCAAGCTATGGCATAGAAGTTAGAGGACCAGATCGCATGGCGGGCGGGGCATCCAAAAAATGAGGCCCAAGGATCTACCAATGCTCAAACACTGAGTGTGGTCAACATGACAGTCGGTAATAAGCGGAGGGAGTCGCTTTGCGGTTCCAATCTTCACAAAACTTAAGCCAAACTGACCAATGTTACAGTCGACATCGTCCCCGAGGGTTGTACCGTTGCGTTGTCCCATCCCTTTTCGTTTTCTCACATCAATTCACCTCTTTTCCTTTCGGCTGACGGATCCCTTCTGTTCTCGCTTCCTCCGTCTTCGGACTAATTTCCTATCCTCTTATCTTCTTATCTCGTTATCGTCTTATCTTGTATACATAGCCTTCCGCAGCTTCTGACTCATTCTTACTGCGGATGACTCATTCCCCTTCCATGCGATTCCATTGCATTCCATCCCGATTCCCTCTTATGTATTTCTCTCACTCACTGCTACTACATAGCTTGGTCCGTGCGCTGCACTCTCCTCTATAAATACCCGTAGCACGATGGTGTTTGTTCCTTAGCTAGTTCTACGCAATTCAGCGTCGATTCTCAGCTGCCTCGAGCTCTTGGTGTGTGTACACGCAAGATAGAGAGACCTTCCCCGGTTCCAAGCTAGACTTGACGGACTCTTCGTGAGATTCTTGTCTAGGCTTGTGATAGTGCTCGACGCACTCGACGCCCAGTGTAACAAAAGAACTAGCTCTTCTCTCGCCTCCTGCTTCCGAGCAGACCGCCCACCATTTCGTCCTCCACCTATCGCAGCTTTCATCCTCCCCCCTCTGACTCCGAAGACTCCCCCGCTCCCTCACGTCCCTCCACTCCCCCACCTGCCGCCGCCATGTCCCGCCCCAAGATAAAAGCTGGTCTCCCCGATGCGTTTTCGGGAGAAACGAAAGATGCCAACCACTGGCTGCAGGCCATGAAGGCCTATTTTACGATGAACGCGGCTGTGTATGCCGACGACGCTGTGAAGGTTCTAGTCCTTCTCAACAAGATGACCAAGGGGAATGGAGTTCCCTTTGCGGAAGGTTGGTATGGGAAAATAAACGATAGCGCTATCCCTGCCAGCGACAAGACCTTTGCGTGTCTTGAGAAAGATTTCATTGCCACCTTTTACCCATTCAATATTGCCTCTGAAGCTCGCCGAAAGCTTCACGCGCTCCGCCAGGATACCCGCAACAAGGATAGCGGATTCCAACAGTATGTCGCCGAATTTCGTCTCCTCGCTCAACGGGCCAACATCACGGATGAGCCCACGCTCCTCGAACACCTCGCCTCTGGGATGGATTCCAAACTCGTTGTCATGATCCTCTCCCAACAGACCCAGCCTACCACGGCTAAGGACTGGATCGAACAAGCGGCTAAATACCACGCCCAACAACGCCGCATCGCTGACATCACCTCTGGTCAAGGAGGGTACTTTAACAGTCCTCGCTCTACTAGGGACCCTAATGCCATGGACGTTGACGCCGTTCGCCTCTCCCCTGTCGAAAAAGCCTGCCATTTCCAATAGAATCGTTGTTTCATTTGTCACAAGGTTGGCTGTTGAGCCAACAAACATAGTTCTTCATCTTCGTCGACGTCTTCGCCCTCCTCCTCTCCTCACTCTACCCCTCGTCCTCCTAAGGCACCTTCCGCCCTTGGGAAATATGTTAACCAGATTGTCGCGGATCGAAATGTCTCTAAAGAAGAGATTCTTAAGGTACTCCGCACCGTCTACGAGGAAGAATCAGTAGAGGAACCTCCTGAAGTATCCGTGGCCACTACTACCACCGAAACCTCTGATAGCGAAGAGGGTTTTTGAAAAGGAGAACTAGTACGACGTCTACTTCTCCTCATCGTCTTGCACCTGTATTTTGTACCACGCCCCATGCCAAGTCAATCCGAATTCCTATTTCCTTATCTGCAAAGACTGGTGCACAAATCGTCGACTCTTCCGCCCTCATCGATAGCGGAGCCACGGGTAACTTTATCAATCAATCTCTTGTTCAAACCCATCGTTTCCCCACCTCGAAGATCCCCAAACCTCTCGCTGTTTCTAACATTGATGGAACTCCCAACCAGAGCGGCGTTATCCGTCTCAAAACAACCCTCCTCTTACAAATCGGAGATAATGTGGAACGTCGTGACTTCTTTGTAATCAACTGCGGAAAAGAAGCGGTCATTTTAGGGCTACCGTGGTTACAGGATGCCAATCCCAACATCAACTGGGGAACTGGTGTCGTTTCCATTCCTGATCGCTCTTCCGTACCCAGACTAGACGATCCTGCCGCTATTTCTCAAAGATATTTGGTTCGTTACCTCTCCGACTCCTCCCTCTCAATCCGAAAAACCACCCTCTCTACCGAACTCGCCATGGAACAGGAAAAGGAAAAAGTTACCCTCCCTCCTGAACTCGCATCTTTCGCTGACGTCTTCGCGAAACCTCCTGACGGAACACTCCCCCCATCCCGACCTTTCGACCACGCTATTGAACTGAAGGACTCCTTCGTTCCCAAGAGAGCTAAGGTTTACCCTCTCAATCCTAAGGAACGCGAAGCGTGTAAGGAATTCGTCGCGGAACACCTTGCCTCCGGAAAGATTTCGCCTTCCAAATCTCCACAGGCCTCTCCTTTCTTCTTTGTACCAAAGAAAGATGGTACTCTTCGCCCTTGTCAAGACTATCGATACCTCAATGAACATATCATAAAGAATGCCTACCCGCTCCCTCGCATCTCCGATCTAGTTGACCAACTCCGTCCTTCCTCCATTTTTACCAAGCTTGATATTCATTGGGGATATAACAATGTCCTTATCCGTCCCGAGGATCGATGGAAAGCGGCTTTCATCACTCCTGAAGGTCTCTTCAAGCCCAACGTAATGTTTTTTGGATTCTGCAACGCTCCTCCTATGTTCCAAGCCCTGATGCAACACATTTTTGGAGATTATATCGCTGAAGGGTGGCTTATCATCTATATGGATGACTTCTTGATCCACAACGACGATTTATCTCAACACTGGCTCCTTATCCGCAAGGTTCTCCAACGCGCTCGAG
>JBBPMT010000537.1:0-14347 GCA_038090455.1 Garcileccinum viscosum
TTGTATTTCACATTCAACTGCAGAATTGGCGTCATCGCAATCAATGTATTACTACGTTGGCTTTTTCATTACTCTCACCTCGTGTTATTTGTTGATAACTACCGTTTTCTCAATACGTTCCTCGTTCTGCTCGTCAGTGCCTATCAGTCTGAAGGCTGCCCGGAATATAGTGGGTCAAGTTGTCAAGAAGCGCCGGAGTCTGTCCGAAATCAGTGCATCATGTTACATAAAACTGACTGGTGGATAGGACTTGAGTACTTTAGTACCAGCCTCGATGATCTTGTATAGCATAAGGAGGTCCGATGTCGAGCTGAAAGCAAAGGTGGCACGTGGGTGGAGGCAAGCGCCAAGGGCGCGGCCTGGTAAGTACGCTATGCGCGGGTATCTGAAATAACACGCGCTGGTACAGGAAGAAACATATCTTCTATTCACCTCTCGGCGCTGATCGCTGGATCAGAATCCTTCCCAGGAGACGCTTGAAGTAGAAGAACAAGCAGCGAACAAGTCGACAAGTCATAGGTAGTCAGATCCAGCAAGAAGGAATGTCTATCAAAGGTGATAAAAGCAAGGCCCAGAGCAGAATAATTATTGATGGAGACCCAGGATCGGCTGATAACACTGGGGGACCCTCATCCGGTATCGTCACGGTTGACCAAAGGGACACGAACCCGATCAAAATCGATCATCCAGATGGGGTGTACTCGGTCGCGTTTCTTGCTGGAGGGAAGGAAATTGTGAGTGGTGGAGAGAAAGGGAAGATTCGACGATGGCGAGTCGAAGATGGCACGGAGGTCGGGATGCCAATGGACGCTGGAAGCACTGTGAGAAATCTCATGGTGTCAGAAGATGGTAAGTGGGTGGTGGCCGGGACGAGGAATGGTCAAGTTGTGGTGTGGAATTCGATGAGCTTCGAGAAGGTGAACGAGTTCCAAACACACGACGAGGCGGTGCGAGCAGTAGATGTTTCGGGCGATGGGACGAAAATCACAACAGGATCAGACGACAAGACTGTCAGTGTCTGGTCATTTTCTGCGGGCGAACGGCTGTTCGGGCCTTTGGAACACGACTGTAACGATTCTTTCATCTTTTCTTACTTGTCAGTCACGCTTATTAGTCAGTCTCGTTTACTTGTCAGTCACGCTTGTCAGTCCCATGCTTAGTAATACGTCTCGTGTTTACCTCGTGTATAGTAGTATATAAATCTTCTCGTCCTGTATTCGTTTCTTTTGTTTTAGCAATCTCATTCATCCCTCTGATTACTCGCTCTCTTCGAGTGCGTCCGGAGTGATCATCAGTGAGTATTGTGCTAGTTGTTACATTTTGCTAAAACTCTCTCTACTCGCTGATCACTTCGATCCCCGAGTCCCTCTTCTCTTTCCTTTTAGATCTTTGCCCGTGTCTGCAGTCTGTTTGACAATGCAACACGTGTTCCGTAGCTGGTGACAAGAATTCCCACTACCAAAACCTTGCACAAGTCCCACTCTCCTGTTACGCTGTTGTCTTTCATGTGTACAAAATAAGCGGACAGTACTTCATTTAATGAATACTCTCTGTCTTACTTTCCATTCGGTGTCCTCCCGCTTAGCAGTTGAAGTACTGTCTTAAATCCTCTATCTGCATTCTCATCGAAAGTATCGGGGAGTTGTACCCACCAACTGATACCTAGACAGCGCGTTCTCCAGTATTTGGGCAAGAAAGAACTTCGAGAGTCCCACCCCCGAATACATGTTGTAGAAATGTCAAACCTCCCTCCTCACATCGCTACTACCCTCGACGAATTCCAATTGTTGGCCGCTGCATGGGCTATTCGATATGGAGAAGATGCTAATACGGCTGGACCTCCTCCACTCTATCACCCGGCACACCCCAATGTGTCCAGACATGCATCACCCATCTCTTCCATTTCATCTATTTCGACAGCGCCCATGCCATGCCCACCATGCCTTCCATCCCCTGCATTCAGGGTCAGACTACCTCGCTCCCCCCAGATGAATTCACCTGCACGATCCGTACTCCTATCCCCCAAATCTCCACACACCGCCCCTACTGTTAAACGCAACCCTTACCAACCTCAGGTCAACATCCCCTTCCAAGGTGGACGATCCATCAGAAAGTCAGTAACAAAGAAACCCAATGAATTCTTGGGAGACAAAAAGCAATTCCTGGAATGGAGTAGATCGATAGTCATCTACATTGCCGGTTTTGAAAATGAACCCACCGACCGGCAAAAGATCCTGATCATGCTGTCATTTATGAAAGGTGGTGCTGGCGGCAAATTTGCCGAGCACTTCTTCTCGACACGTGTGGGAGAATTAAACACCATGCGGTACGAGGAATTTGCAAAAATGCTGGTGGCGCAGTTCCAGCCACCCAATTTCCGTCAAGAAGCTGAACAAAAGCTTCTCAATCTCCAACAAAGAAAGGGTCAATCGGTGGAAGATTACTTCATCAAGATGAACCAACTCTGCCTCGAGGCGGAGTATGATTGGGCCTCTCAAGGCCATCTCCTCGTGTCTATCGCACGTCGTGGAATCGACAACTGCCTCATCTCCAATGTCGAACTCTCTAGAATGGACCTCCTAGATTCCGACAACATTGTCGACTGGGAACAAGCTTTGATCTGCACGCAAAATGCGTTCAAAGCTCAAGAAGACCGCAAGGCTTCGCAAGGTATCCAGTCCAACAACTGTTGGAATCCCCACTCCACCCTGTCTACCTCTACCTCATCCAAAGTCGAGACAACGACTATAAACAACCCTAAGACCTCCACGATCCCCATCCCAGGCACCACTGGTCCGATGGACCTGTCGAAGGCGCAAGCCGAAGGTGTGTGCCGAAGATGCGGTAAACCCTGGCCGTGCCAAGAGCACATGTGGTGCTGACCTGCCCAAGCACGCGTGATCGACCTTGGCAACAATCTGTCACTGGAGTTGACGGACGACGTCTTGACGCAGCTACACGCAATCGCAACCAAGGGTAAAAAGGAGGGTTTTCCCGAAGGACAGTAGATCAGAGACTGCCTGCTGTCCCCCATAATTTAGATACTGGTTCAAATTCTTGTACTGTCAATAGTAATCGATACGCAGTCTTAGAAAACAAATCAGATCGTAAGGTCTCGCTGAAAGTGCCCATCATCCCTGAAGGATGGACTCTGGTAGATGCCAACCCAATAATAAGAAGCGTCAGAAGTCTACCAGAAAATGCCATTGATATGAGAGAACTGGCATGGATGGCCCAAGTAGAAAAAGAGTTGGAGAAAAAGACCCCAGTAGCGCCCAAGGGTAAGGGTGTAGAACAGGTCTGAATTCTCCAAAGACCGAAACGAGAACAGGTGGTTCGCCTGCTGACTCAGGAATCAGGTGGTTCACCTGCCGGTCCAAAGGAAAAACATGACCAATCATGGTATAATACCATCGATCCCTGGTCTGCTGAATGGATACAGAGATTCGTACAACGACAAGACGACAAAAATAGCATCAGACAAATAAGTTCATTCATACACGAATCTCGATTATCCGAAGTAGATACAGGACTACTCCAATGGTTACAACAAGCCGAATCCAAAGAGGCTCACCTAGTGTTGCGAGAACTCCAAAATAAACCCCGTTTCATCAAAACCACGGACAAAACTGCCCAAGCTTTCGAGCTGAAGGTAGAATTGACAAGCGGCAATGACGAAACTATTGCAACTACAGCCCTCTTAGATTCTGGATGCACGGGATCTGCAATCGACCGCAAATTCGTGGAGAAACATCAGCTACAAAAATACTCACTGCCTCGACCAGTGACTATCTACAATGCTGATGGAACTCCTAACCAAGATGGTCAAATTACGGATTTCGTAGTAGTCGGACTAACTATCAGAAGTCATCAAGAACAGATCGCTCTAGCCATCACAAATCTCAGTACACATTCTATATTCCTAGGTCATGATTGGTTAAAAGTATACAATCCAATCATCGACTGGAAAAAGGGACACTTAGAATTTCAATGTGCTAAAGACCACATACCCGATCTGATCGAAGATGACGATGACGATGAAGTTTTTGCCATTCACAATGTTGCCACCGACCTTGCTGCTGCTCACGCCAAAAAAGAAACGACCTTTGAGGAAATGGTACCCTCGACGTATCATGACTTCAGAGACGTATTCTCTAAAGAGGAGTTTGATGCACTTCCACCTAGAAAACCTTGGGATCACGCTATCGACCTAATTCCCGGAACTCACAAGGTGGATTGCAAAACCTACAACCTCACTCCAAAAGAGCAGGAAGAACTCGAAGCATTCATTGCAGAAAATCTCAAATCGGGAAGAATACGCCCATCCAAATCCGAATTTGCATCAGCCTTCTTCTTCATCAAAAAGAAAGACGGACGCCTCAGACCGGTACAGGATTATCAAAAGTTAAATAACATCACCGTCAAAAATAGATATCCTCTACCACTCATCAGAGAATTAGTTGACAAACTCAAAGGAGCTAAATACTTCACCAAACTCAACATCTGATGGGGATATAATAACGTCTGAAAGCAACCGATAGTGCAAGCTATGGTACTTCGACAAGTTCAGACGATAGAGGGGATCTGTATAAGCTAGCGGGAAACTAACCAGAACAGACTGAGGTCTGCTGGTGCTGTATTCATACTATTTATACTATACAAGGGTGTGCACGGACCACCTGAGGGCCAGCCTATGTGTACGATAAGCTATCTATGGTTACTATATATGGTTAGAGTGTTCACACAACTGTGGGAGAGTTCCCATACATGAGGTGTACACGTGCTATGATGTCATGTTCTAGACCTATGACGTATCTGTCTATGTAAGCTATGTCACGTGATGTCACGTGATGTGTCATGTGATGAATATCAGGTCACGTGACCGAGGAAATATCTATCGAGAGAGAAAAAGAAAGGGAGTTTAACGAGGGTCATAACATTACCCCCCTTTTAGAGCGGAGATTCCAGATCCGCAAAAGACCGAGTTGGAGATGAGGGCGGAGTACAATGTCCCGAGGTAAAATTCACAAGGGGAGTACTGAAAACTGTATCAAACAGTTCTCGCGCCATTTTCAATTTCCGAGGTGCCGCGGGATTCAATCGATGGAAATCTGCAATAGCTTTTGAAGCCGACCTTTTAAGGTTGCTCACTGATTCCCAGGTATGATCACTTTCGTCGTAACCTTTCCAGTGAACGAGGTATTGGAATCCTCGGCCTATAGGTCTACTATCGATGATGTACTCAACTTCATACTCGTTGTCGCCTTCATCATTAACCGATACCGGGCCGGGGCGTACGACTGGTTGTCCATCGAGGGGTTCTATATATGGTTTGACACGAGACACGTTGACAACGTCGTGCGCTCGGTTCGATTTTGGGAATAATAATTTGACGGCATTTGTATACACGTCAATGACCTGGTAGGGTCCTATCCATTTCTCGGTAAGCTTCCGGGCCGGTCGATCCGATAACGTCAAGTGATCAGTCGAGAGAAGTACGAGGTCGCCGATCTTATAATCAGGGGCTGGTTTTCTATGTTTGTCAGCCTGCTGACTCATCCGCTGACGAGCATGTTCTAGGTTCTTTTTGGCTGTTTTGTGCGAGTTGGCCATTTCATCAGCGAATTCTTTGGCTGCCAGAGCTTTGACGGATTTGGGTTCAACTCCGAGATGTGGACTATAAGTTTTAGTCAGCTGGAATGGACTATATCCAGTAGACGACGATTTGGTATTGTTGAAGTTAAACTGGGCGATGGCAAGCCAATCTGCCCAAGTTTCCTGCTTCTCGGCTATGTAGAGACGTAGATATTGGTTCAATTCCCAATTGATCCGTTCTGTCTGTCCATCGGTCTGAGGGTGATATGCCGAGGACATTTTCTTTTCTATTTTCAATAATTTCAGGAGGTCCGTCATCATTTGTGATGCGAACTGGGGTCCTCGGTCGCTGACCAAGCTATCCGGTAAACCGTGGTATTTCCACACATGGTCTCGATACAGCTCTGCTGTTCCTTGGGCGGTGACCATTTTGTTCGTGGGAATGAGTGTTGAGAATCTAATTATTCAATTAGTTTCTTGAGTAGTTATCCTTATTAGATAATTACATTTTCTCTTATGACTCATACTGACACCATATGACTCGACATGAATCATAGATAAGAGTCATTATTTCTATTGGTAGATACATATAGATATTACCAATCATGACTAATACCTAGTCATTATGACTCACTAGGAGTCATACACAGATAAGAGTACTTAATGCTATTGGCTCTTCCTTATCTGATTATATTACTTAATCATGTATCAAGTAGTATAAATAGGGTTCTAATCAGACCCTGAATGATAACGACTTTTCTATCAGAAACTGTCAGATCTACAAGATCATCTAACTACTTCAAGTTATCCATAACACCACTTCAACTTCCTAGTAAGTTTTCTACTAGAGATTACTTCCTCTATCATAGAACACGCCTTGCTGCTTCTTCCATTACATTATACGAGTTCTATAATGAGGACTACTTCTTTGGAGAAGTGGTCAACTATAACGAGGATGGCGTCGAAGCCTTTACTATCAGGTAATCCGGTAATGAAGTCGGCCAAGATGGATCTCCAGGGTCCTTCGGCTACCGGTAAGGGTTGCAATAAACCGGCTGGCGGTTGGTTCGAGGTTTTCATGCGTGCGCATCTATCACACGACTTACAGTAATCGATGATGTCTTGTTTGGCGCCAGGCCAACTATAATATCGAGTGACAAAGTCGAGCGTCTTTTCAGCTCCTTTATGTCTGAAGAAGGGGTGGTCGTGGAATTGGGTGATTACCCCCCTTCTAAGCTTGATCAGCACCCAGATCTTATCTCGGTAGTGCCATAATCCTTCATGGAGGATCGTCCCGTCAGGGGCTTTCAACCCTGAATGTGCTATTTTAATCCTATCGAATAGTTCGATTTCTTCAAGAGATCTTACGCGATGTGCTGGGATAACAGTGGTGCTTTTGTTGTCATCCTCTATTCCAATCATATGGTCTTCTCGTCTAGAGAGGGCATCGGCTTTTCCCATTGAGGTTCCTGGTTTGTTTACCAAGATGTAGTCGAATCTGGACAAGTACTGTGCCCATCGTGCCTGACGTCTATTGAGGTCTTGTGACTTCATGAAGTACTGTAGATTCCTATGATCCATCCATATTTCGAATTGGTGGCGTGCTCCTTCTAGGTGATGCCTCCATTGTTCGAGTGTGAGGATGATGGCTAGCATCTCTTTGTCAGCTATGGTGTAATTGCGTTGTTCCGGTGTCATGGAATGTGACATATACGAGACCGGATGCCATTTGTCGCCTATTTTGGTAGAGAGCACGGCTCCTATTGTGAAGTCTGACGCATCGCATTCTACCCTATAAGGGGTCATGTCGTCCGGATAAGCCAGTACTGGCGCAGTGGTAAATGCTCCTTTAAGCTTATCAAAAGCTTTCTGTTGTGCCGTTTCCCATTTCCAAGGTTGATCCTTTTTGGTGAGATCGTGTAACGGCCTTGCGATTAGACTATAATTATCGATGAACCGTCGATAGAAGTTGGTGAGTCCCAAGAAGCTTCTAACTCCTTTTATCGTGGTGGGCGCAGGCCATTTCATGACTCCTTTGACTTTTTCGTGGTTCATGGATACTCCATGTTCGCTAACATCCATGCCCAGCATGTCTACCTGTTTGACCCCGAAGAAGCATTTTTCTGGTTTGACAAATAGGTCGTTTTCACGGAGTCTTTGTAGGACTTTCTTTACCATTTCAACATGTTTGGCTATATTGTCATGCTTTGAGAAGATCAAGAGGTCATCTAGGTAAATGATGATGCAATCATCCATGTCGGCGAAAATCTCGTTCATCATTTGTTGGAACGTGGCTGGACTATTGCACATTCCGAAATACATAACGAGGGGTTCGTAAGCCCCGAGATGACAGATGAAGGCTCCTTTCCATTCGTCGCCTGGTTTGATCCGCATGTTGTTGTATCCCCATCGGAGATCCATCTTGGTAAAGATCTTAGATCCTTTTAATTTGTCTATGATTTGCGAGATCAAGGGTAAAGGATAATTGTTCTTGACAGTCCCTTCATTTAAATATCTATAATCCATGACCATGCACTTCTTGCCATCTTTCTTTGGGATGAAGAAGACCGGTGACGTCTGTGGCGATTTAGAGGGCCTGATATACCCTTTCGATAGTTGGTCATCTACAAACGCCTTAACTTCGTCCTGCTCTTGGGGAGATAACTTGATCAATCGACCCTTCTTTGGTACGAAGTCTGGTTTTAGGTCTACAGCGTGATCCCATGGTTTATGTTCTGGCATGCGCTCGCTTGCCTTTTTCAAAAAGACGTCTATGAAGTCATGGTACTCTGCTGGTACGAGTTTTTTGGCTTCGGATGCGTCGGCTGGTTCGTATTTGCCGTTATCGGTTCTACCGATATGATATCCATATGCCTGCTCGTGAGATTCCATCCTATTGATATAGCTATGATGTAGTGCTGCACATGATAACGGGCAGCGGTCCATGGTAACGATTCCCTTAATCCAGTCGATGGATGGGTTGTGTTCTCTTAACCATGTATATCCTAATATCATCTGGTTCTTGCCCAGATTGGTGACGTCCGCTGTTACTTTTTCGCGGTGTCCGAGATAGTCTATTATGATGGTGGCGGTGTATGCTATACTGCCTGCCGAGTTGATAGTTCCATCTATGTTGTAAACCAGTACAACTTGTTCTAGACTTTGCAACAGGATTCTTTCCCTTTTTGCCCATGTAGTATCGATAAAGATGCCGGTTGCGCTGCTATCTAGCAGGGCGTTTACGGCTGTTTTTGTTGTTTTTGTAATTATATCAATTTTTACGAATAGTTCACGAAGTGGCTTGAGAGTGCGCACTTTTCGCTCGTTCGGGTTCGAGGGGGAACTATTTTTATTTTTTGTACAAACGGAATCAAGCATCACTTCCCAGTGACCAAGCTCCTTTTCGGAGATCCCCGTTTCGGTAGATTCAAAACTAAATACAGAGAAGGAATCGGAATCGCTATCTATGTCGGATTGGGTCTTCTGGCCAGCGGGGGGTGCAATTTCGCCTGCTGATGCCATGTTTGTATCACTACTCAAAAGAGAAAAACTATTCGAAGTAGGTAGTAAAAACGGATGAGCACTATCTTGGCGTCGCACCCTCGATCGAGACGGAACTAGAGAGAAGAAAGAAGAAGAAGAACTATGTACGTAATTAGGGTCCATAATGCTTGGTACACTACCCGATGTGTCCAAGCTTACTCTTTTCCCTGTGTCGATTCGAGATCCCTGAAATAGGCCCTAGCGGCCTCTAAGTCCATACCTCGGATGGCGCCTTGCCAGTTTAGCTGACCTTGTGCTTTTGCTGGATTTGAAAGTGTGGCGAGTGGTGGTCATTGTTTGGAATGTTGGTTTGGTGTAGCAGTTCCTTCTGCTCTTTGAACATTCTTTGACTTGAATTTGGAGCATTCCTTGCAGTGCCCCCCATGCCTGAATCCGCATTCTGCACAAGCCGTGCTTTTGGCTTTGCAGTCTTGCGCCATGTGGCCTTCTTTGCCACAGTTGTAGCAGCCCCGAGAAGACCGGCCTATGTCTTCTCGGTTGTCGGAGTGTAATGCGTCGACTTCCATTGCGTTGGGATCTCTGTTGGACCGAGATCGAGATCCGTCGAATCGCGATTCGAAAGCTTCTATGGCGTTGGCGTAATCCTGCACTTTCATGACAAATTCGTACAGGGAGGCAGGGCATTCCTTTTGCATATACATATGCTTGATGATGTCTTGTCGAACGCCCTGTTCCAACAAGACTATGCCCATTTTTTCTGTGCATTCTGCCTGATCGTAAAGTGCTAGCCATTGCGTGAGAAATACCTGTGTTCGCTCGTTTCGGTATTGCTTTCGATTCATCAATTTCTTGATAGCGATGTCTTTTTCGTTCCCGATCTTGAACCGGCCGGCTAGGAGCTTTTCTAGTTCTCTCCAGGGTAACCAAGGGACACTTGCGTCGTGGCGTTTCTTTAGTTCGGTTTGAGCCCAAGCTCCTGCGCCGTTCTTATCTTTGTCCGTGTCGGTTCCTATTCTGGAGAATACTGCCAGATTCCAGTTCTTTTCTCCGTTCAGCTTGTGTTCGCCAAACTGGTCCAAGTTGGTTTCCCGGAAGATGAGCATCTTCGTCCACCATTCGTCAAATTTCCCGTATGATCCATCGAAAAGTCCGGGGTCTTTAACAACCTCGGCGCGCTTGCCTTGTCTGCCGAGCGGGTCCTCGACGTCGTTGTTCCTCCCGAGGTCCTCTCGGTCTTGGTCGAGTTGGTCCCGTAACTCGCGGTTCTCCTGTTCCGATTGTTCTAACTGGAGCATCATTTGTGACATTTGCTCAGTTAGCAATGTGATTTGATCGGCAAGTAGGGCACCGGGATCACTCCGGGGCTCGCGGGGACGGGTGCGCGATGCCGTTATTGTCAGCGTGTAGCTGAGACTGCTGGATGGACGATCCAGGGGTGAGGGAGGGTTGTCGAAGAGTCCCGACATGATCGATGTAGTTGAATTCTATAGAGGCTTGGTAAAAGTCGAGAGTGTCGTCAAGAAGGACAGGTGTTTGGTCGAGGTGGTGCTGCAGGAATTCGTGTTGCAGCCAAGCGGGGAAGTCGGGGGCAAAGTCAATATGATAGGGTGCATCCCTTACTATTGTGTCGTTGGGGTCAAAGTCTTCGTCGATGGAAAGACGTTCGGAGATGTCGGTGGAGATGGCGATGTAGTTTCGGTTTCTGAGTGCTCTCCAATCGTCGCTGTATAAGTCGCTGAAGTCCATAAAATTTCTGTAAACAAAACTCCTATGCGTCGCGGTCGCACAGTAACTCCGCGATTGTCGGTAGTGGGGGGGGGAACCGGGTTCTGCCTGGCTACGGCTGAAGATTTAGCTCTCCAAGGCTGCGACTCTTAAAACCGTAGATATCGCAATGCGGTGTTTGCCCAGTTGTCTCTGGTGTGCTGACCCACTTTGCGCCAAGGGAATTATCTGATTTTTCGGCGGACGGAAGGGTTCACTCGAATGTGATCTACCCCGTCAAAGCGAACCGAAGCGACGCTGGACCAGCGTATGACTAGACGTGGAGAGGTAGTGTCTTTCTACCTGTGGTCACGGTACAACCGCCTGCTATTTCAGGAAGAGCCTTAATCGCTGGCTATCGCGAGATCTCCCTATAAGTCTGGGATCCGACTATATGACGATGAAAGAGAAGAGTAGTGGTGACACGATACTGGTGTCGAAGTAGGATAGCAAAGGAGAGTCTGTTCTTATGAAAGCAACCGATAGCGCAAGCTATGGTACTTCGACAAGTTCAGATGATAGAGGGGATCTGTATAAGCTAGCGGGAAACTAACCAGAACAGACTGAGGTCTGCTGGTGCTGTATTCATACTATTTATACTATACAAGGGTGTGCACGGACCACCTGAGGGCCGGCCTATGTGTACGATAAGCTATCTATGGTTACTATATATGGTTAGAGTGTTCACACAACTGTGGGAGAGTTCCCATACATGAGGTGTACACGTGCTATGATGTCATGTTCTAGACCTATGACGTATCTGTCTATGTAAGCTATGTCACGTGATGTCACGTGATGTGTCATGTGACGAATATCAGGTCACGTGACCGAGGAAATCGAGAGAGAAAAAGAAAGGGAGTTTAACGAGGGTCGTAACAACGTCTGCATCAAAGAAGGAGACAAATGGAAGGCGGCATTCCGAACCAACTTGGGATTATTTGAACCCCTAGTCATGTTTTTCGGCCTCACCAATTCACCAGCGACATTCCAATCAATGATGAATCATATTTTCCATGACCTCATAGCATAGGGTAGCGTAGTAGTATATCTAGACGATATTATAATCTTCACAAAATCCCTCGACGAACATCGTAAGATTGTAAGAAAAGTCTTAGAAATACTGTGACGCGAACACCTATACCTCAAGCCGAGTAAATGTGAATTCAAACAAATCTCAGTCGAATATCTAGGCTTGATAGTAGCGGAACACGAGATTTACACCAATCCCATTAAAGTCAAAGGTGTAATGGATTGGCCAATTCCGACTTCGAAGAAAGAGCTGCGAGCGTTCCTGGGCTTTCTCAATTTCTACAGACGATTTATAAAAGACTTCTCACTCATTGCCTGCCCACTCAATGCTCTAACTTCGAAGACGAAGGAGTTTGTTTGGACCGCAGACTGTCAGTCCGTGTTCGAGCAACTCAAAAATACTCTCTCCTCCTCCCCTGCTTTAGCAATGCCGCACGACGACAGACAATTCCATGTGGAAACCAATGGCTCAGGAATTGGGATAAGCGCTGTTCTCTCACAACGACAAGATGATGTATGGCGACCCATTGCCTACATATCCAAATCCCTCTCCAATGCCAAATGGAATTACCACGCGGCCAACCTGGAACTACTGGCGATTATATTTGCACTCAAAGAATGGTGCCAATACCTCTTAGATGCCAAAGAACCATTCGAGATCCTCACCGACCACAAAAATCTCGAATTCTATTGCCAACCCCAGGACCTATCCTGCCGTCAAGCACGCTGGTTCCAAATACTGCAAGAATACCATTACACCCTGTCTCACTGCCCCAGCAAATCTAATCCCGCCGATCCTCTGTCCCGGAGGCCAGATCACAGTAAGGGGGTGACACTCGACAACAAAGAAATCACAGTCTTCCCAGAACATCTAATCCGCACCTCGACTGTGGAAAAGAAATCATTCGAAGACCGTATCTCCAAATTGCAGTACAAACGAGAACCATACGCCTGCAAAGGCCTAGCTGAAGCAAAGGAACCCTGGACCGAAATCGATGGAATATGTTATTGGAGAAATCTGAAGTATATACCAAACGATCAAACCCTTCGAGGTGAGATCCTAGAAGCATACCATGATCATCCATTAGCAGGACATCCCGGAGTAAGAAGAACGCGAGACCTCATTATGGCCCACTACTACTGGCCCTCGCTTCTCAAAGACATCAAAGCGTATGTTCAAGGATGCGACAAATGCCAAAAGACAAAAGTCGATCGCAGACCTAAAAAGACAACGCTCCATCCCCACGATGTCCCCGACGCTCCTTGGGAAACTATCTCCATTGATCTTATCGGCCCCCTCCTCGAATCGAAAGGCAAAAATATGATCCTCAATGTCATCGACCACTTCTCGAAAATGATTCACCTATTCCCCGTTACATCAGAAATTACCTCACTCAGTGTAGCACAGATATTCCGTGATCACGTATTCAAGCTACACGGAACACCGAGAAAAGTAATCTCTGATCGAGGAACACAATTCGTGTCATCGTTCATGAAAGACTTATACACCTTATTGAAAATAGAAGGGAATCCATCCATGGCTTATCATCCCCAAACCAATGGTCTAACTGAACGACTCAATGCCGAAGTAGAACAATACCTCCGCATCTACGTCAACCATCGTCAAACCGACTGGGTCGATTGGTTAGCACTTGCTGAGTTCACTCACAATCAACGAACTTCGGAAGCTACTGGATACTCCCCCTTTCTTCTCAATTATGGTCAAATGCCACTTATTCGATCGGAAACCCAAAAGAGTGTTAGAAATCAGTCGGCACAAGAATTCGCTTCACAAATGAAGGAACTGCAAGAACTTGCTCGAAAATCACTCACGTACGCCAAAGAAGATATGAAGCGTTACCACGATCGATGAGCTCATTCCCCTCCTGAATTGAAAGAAGGCGATCTCGTGCTTATTGAAGCCACAAATATTTGATCAGACCGCCCAATGAAGAAACTTGACAACCGCCATTACGGACCATTTCCAATCGAGAAAAGAAACTCAGATGGTTCCTACTGTCTTAAACTCGATCATAAATGGCGTGGCATCGATCCAAACTTCAATGAGTGTGTCTTACGTCCATACGTCCCCGGCTCCTTTCCTTCGCAAAAATCCCTGCCACCTCCTCCCCCCGATATCATCAATCAACAGCCCGAACATGAAATTGAAGAAATCGTGGATTCTCGCGAACGCCGAGGACGAATCGAATATTTAGTTCATTGGAAAGGCTTCCCTCGAGAAGAGCGCGAATGGTTACCCATCTCCGAACTCCAAAACGCCAAACGTGCCATCCTCGACTTCCATAAATCCCATCCCGATGCCCCACGAGGGTTGACCATCAAAATTCGTCGGGAAATTCTTTGCGATTGCCTTTCTTGTACTGGTAAAGATTCCGTATTTAACGACCCCGGTTTCAAATCCTTTTCTTCTTCTTTAACTCGTCTTCCTTCTCAT
>JBBPMT010000543.1:1572-11658 GCA_038090455.1 Garcileccinum viscosum
AAAAAAAAATACATTACAAGCCTTATTATTGACGTGTGTCCAGGTAGGAAACCATCTATGCCCAAAAAATACGATCATTAATGGCATGGCCCAGCTTTTTGGGCTGCGCTAGCATGACCCTAGATCGTTTGCACCATCCTTCAGAGGGAGAAGATAGGCGCTTGGATAGCCGTTACAACGCCACGACGGCAGTACGTCATGACAAAACATGAAACTATGACCGTGCACGCACAATGTATTACCATGCCAAACGTTGTTGAACTGGTAGCACGTCGGGAAGAAAGTAAGAATCTGCGTCTGTGTCCATACCCCATACCCCACTTGTGAATTGCCGTGTATGCTCAGCGTAGTTTGCTCGTTGGAGGTTGAGGATGATGCGAGACGTCTGTATACGGTAGGTTTACGAGAGAAAGGACGAGTGGCGCGAGTTCCCGAATTAACATTAGCAACTGAAGGATTAACTCGATATAAAACGGGATGACGTACGGCCACAGAAACACCCATAGGTAGCCAACTGTTCACAGTCATGTCAATAATTACGTGTCAAAGGACCAGAGTCACCGGAGGGGACATACTAGATTGTCAGACTTGTGATAGGGCTGTTGTAGAGTACGCAAACGAACAGAAGCAGGAAAAACACTGAGATTTTCTCAACACCTCTCGAAAACACCCACGAGATATAAATTGAATTTTTCTCACCAGCGAGAAACACAAAAGCCACGACACCATCACGGATGGTCACACAGGCGATTGAATATCTTGCGCGGACGACGCGCTCACGTTTGCGATACGCCATCCATAACAAGATGGTTTGCGATACGAGTGTACCGATAACGTATAACAACATCGCCCGCGGTGGATTGATCAGCCCACACAATGGGTCGTACATCGATAAGGGGATGATGATCGCCATGGACACCGCCGTCGACACTACCTCCGCCAGTACGACACAGGATGCGAAAGCACAGCTCCACATGTGCCGCCCATACAGCGCAAAGACTGGCCGTGTCGTGTCAAATCGTGGTCGTCAGCAAGGGTGAAACTGATACAAAGAAGATCTGGGAAAGTAACATACTTCTGAGAAGCAACACGATATCAAAGGACAGCATGATCAATGCGATTGCGGTCATCTCAAGAGTGCGATATGTCCGACAGCTCTGAAGCGTCCACGTGTGGTTCCCGAGGTAGCCCACTTCTGCCCAGAGCACAGAACTACAAACAAACAGCCTCAGCAAGTCAGATCCGCACGCATACACATTCTGGAACAAGATAGCAGAGTAATACTTGCATTTGCAAAGTCAACGAAAAGTATTTGGTAAATAGGTACAACCACTTGACGTGCGCCGTGTATGGCATCCTAGTCAGCAGCTTCATTAGTACGCGGCGCCGAAAATCATTGCCCACATTAAAGGACATGACAACGCACGGCCAAACAAAATCGATTTCATCGTCGAACGTGAGGAGTCCATCCCAGATGGTAACCGACAGAGTGGCAACTGAAGAAACATAAGGAAACATGGTTCAGGTGGCCTAGACGGTTAGGTGACAAAAGCAGACAACTAGATACTCACTGGCAACATACTCGCTTGAACGGAATATCTGGACACCAGGTAGCGAAATATTTGGTACATTCATGCGGCGTCCGAGTCCTTGACCTGGTTCAACGGGACAGCTAATTTCTATGTTTCCCCCCTATTGAGCAGTCGACGTAGTTTTAGAAATATTTTTGAAAGGGTAACGAGCACAGTGACGTACGCAATCGCTGCTCTCGCAACCCGTCGGAGAAGCTGCTGCCAAGACCTTGCAGTCATAAACCGTATATATAGGGACATAATTTGACTCCTGAGCGTAGTCACGTTGCGACCGTTACCCGGCAAGTCAGCCTTCGAGTGAATGTTTCAGAATGTTTCAGCCCCATCGGGCCCGTCACGTTGTCGGGGCACTATTCTCGATGTCAGACGTGGGAAGCTTACCATCATCATCTCCGCAACTCCGTCGTCATCTTTAGTGTCATATATCACATTTGAAAGGTGATCGAAGGTACCACAAAGTATCCACTGTATAGTTCAGAGTCAAATTCCCAGAACATGCCATCGCCCCTCTGATCAGTGATTGGGTCGGCGCGCCCGAAGGGTACCCTATGTCAAACGGGAAACAAAGTTCGATTCCATCATATGACCCTGCGGTGAAAGTGCGATCGCCTCGCTGCCCATCTGTCGATACAATTCAGCCAGGGGCGAAAATCCTGCCAAATTGGAGTCATACTACTACATACTATGTAACAGGCTCTCGTTACTAATATCTAAATTTACGACCAGTATTTGCAGTTCGCGAGAGCAACAAGATTCTAACCATGTACTAGTCAACGACGAACGACCCCAGTATCTCCCTACCAAAAAAAAAAAAAAAAAAAAAAAAAACATGAAACAAAAGCTGACTGGGGACATCAATACGTAGCGCCGTAATCGCCTCCGACCAATCCCTTCCCATTCGCACTTATTATATAGGCCAATGGACCCTGAGCCGAGGAAATATGTTCCCCGTGTGGCTGACATATTAGCGCCTGTCCTTTCGCGAAGCAGTAGCGTCGATGACTCGTCGAAACTGACACTGACATGCCACGCTCGATCCGACGAACACGAGGCACAACGTATGTCAGGCATGTCAAACCTATAATTAACTTTATTCCCTCCCGAGTGCCGCCCCTACCCGATCCTGACCCTCGGACAGTCACAGTGCGGTCTTTTTCCTCACGCCGAAAGATCGGGTTCCTGCTCGATGACATACATTGAGGTAAAGAACACATCGTCCACGACGGACATTTCCTCATGGTTGGAAGAGTGGTAGAACCGGTGCACGCTGAGAACCAGTCTGCATCCCTGCGAATTTTATATGTAAAAAAAGGCACCCGTTATCCACGTGGAACATATCGTAAGCAGTGGAGAGAAGAAGTCTACTTACGCACACGGAAAGAATCGATAAAACCCAGCTGTCATGAAAGAAAACAAGCGTGAAACAGCCGAAACACGCCAGGAACGCATACATACTAGAACATGATGTCGCCGTATTCGGTGTCGAGCAAAAGGTACATAGTCCCCGCGGTAAGTAATGCTTTCAGAGTGATCAATTACCCATGCAGAGCGGAATGTAAACCAGGGCACTTGGAAAAGTGAGACGAAAGACGTACCACAGATCGTAAATGACACGACGTTACCTTCTCTTGTTACAAACGTGGCTAAGCAAGGCCGTTGCGGACGGCGCCATGGCGATTGTTTGTAAATCGTGAGGACGATGATAGAGAGCTGTGTAGCCAATGCAGCGACGCTACAAATACGATGAGCTCCAAGTCCGTTTGTCGGTGGATGAACAAGGACGGATCACATAAAAAATATAAAGAGAAGTGGGGGCTTTTTAAAGAGACACAGTGAATTAAAGGCCGTGTCTCCTGTGGCGACCGTAGTGCTGATAATGGAACTGGAAACCTCGACAGCCATGAAAAGAATGAGCAGGACGAATATCCGTCTATTGCGGCCCCATAGCGCGTAAACTGTAAGTTGGGTATCACACTCGGAACTGGAAAAAATGGTTGGAGAAAAATGGTTACTTCTGATCATGAGCAATGTCTCGACCAATCCTAGGAACACCTCCACGACGATGCCTTGGTAGGCCAACCACATTCGGCAAGCTGACAGCGTTAACGGAACATACTGCTCCATTCTCCGAACAAACAGGACATCGAATCTGTTTACGAACAGCTCGCCTGCGACCGACACAACGAATGGTGTTTACACGTACAACTGGCAACCAAGAGCGACGTAACGACAGATGAGGTATATCCACTTATATATCGCCGAATTGGACTGACTGTAGCACCAAAACCACACAAATGAGAAGTCGGATGAACATAGAAAAGAGGTCGCAGACAACGCACGGCCATATCCATGTGATTTCTTCGTCAAGACAGATGAGCCAATCCCACACCAGGAGGATTAACGCAGAACCTGGATGCAGAGTCACGAATGTTGTCAGCATGACATGATAACAGATATCACAACGGGCCTACATGAATTGAAGGCCGTGACGCGGGACACCCAGAAGTCTTCTAAGGTGAGTCTGTCCATTAAAGTGCCATCGGACGAAGAGGCAGGATGCGAGGGGGTTGCGCACCTTACACTTGATTCTCTGTACAAAAGTCCCAACGCCAAGGAGAGGATACCGTAATGCATGATGTCACTCAGTGTACATGACCGCAAAGTGTTACCTGGATAGGCAGAAGGAACATATGCTCGCAAACGTGCTGTGAGGGCCGCCGACACGTGTCCTCATGCATCGACATGAGTGTTCCGAAAGCGAGCGAGTAGCGAATCAATTCACGGCCATTAGCTTCCTAGAATGTGAGACCCTTGATATCCGAGCGGCACCAGTTGACTGTGGCTCTCGCCTCTGTCAACATCCATGGCAAGAAGGTCATGCCATCCAATCATCGAGAAGACTAATACAGCAACCTCGTTCCATATTCTCGTAACAGTCCACGTGGCGTTCAGGGTGGGGGTGATTGCACCATTCACTGGAACAAGAAACCTTGTTGAACCCACGGTGGCTCAGGGTACAACACTCGCGACACGAGGCTGGCCCCTTGGCATCCATCGCTTATGAGTCGCGGAAGAGTGTGTGGGTCAGCTTGTTATTACCAGTGGAAGAACTATTCACATGAAGTGATCATACCAGAGTTCTTGGAGCACCCAACTTGGGCGTCTGACAGACAGCATGACGCCAACGACCATTTGAAGGAATACTTGGCTGCTTCGATACAAAGAACCGGATCATAACGAGCCCTAGATATGGCGACTGCTATGATGTTGCAGGCCCTGTGCTACATAGCAGGAAGGCGTTTTCTGATGGACTGTTGATGAACGTGAAATTAACTTTGAACGCGGCGAGCTCCCGCACCCTGTCGTTGTTCATTATGTCATCATACTTCGAAGGCGCATCATCGCAACCGAGACAACCTCCTCCCACCTGGCCACCTCACCCTCGAGCCACGTGGCGAGGCCTGAGTACTGAGTAACCAATCCATTGGCTTGGCCTATTCACTGGCATCCCTGGATTCATCGCCAAAGAGCAAGTGAGTGGCCCGTTAGAATGATAATTTTTCAACAGTTTGATCGTCGGAGCCGCTCGGAATTGCATTTCCGCTTACTCCTTCAGATAAGTAGTCAGGACTCAAGTGGCCGGTGGCATTCATGGGCTTGATTCACGCCACTCATTCACGACACATCACTGGCCGAGAGCTACAGAGGAGTCCGGGATGGCAGGCATATCAATAAATCATCTAGGGAGAGGAAATTAAACACCACTCTCAACAAAAAGAATGTGGTCAGAGGAGTGAGGTGCCGAATTGCTTGCAGAAGTGAAGAACAATGACAATCAAGTCGACTTAGCCACCTAAGGGGTGAACAAGTCGTCAGGAGCTAAGGCCAGATATGCGTGAAAGCAGCATCCTGCTCCAGGGGCCTGACTCAACAATTTAAACTTGCGGAGGGTGATGCAATTTAACTGAGCGTAACGTTAAATCAGAGTTGTGGGCCACAGAATGATTGATGCGACAGCAGGAGAATTGACTTGCTGGCCATCTGAACAAATGCTTAATACTTGACACTGAGTATATGCTCGATAAATGCAACAATGGGGCAGGGAAGGCAACGTGCAACTTTAAAAATATCGGCATCACGAATCATCATCAGAATCGCCCGTCAAGAGACTGAGTGTCGAGCTGTTGAAGGCGCCTGCAGAATTTATCAACACAGTGAAGTTCGCCCACCTTGATAGCATGGAAGACATGACACGCACGACCAAGCGAAGGAGGGTGTTTTCCATGGTATGCAGCAAGAGAAGGCGAAGGTGTCGACGGCACCGAGCCCGCAGATGCTCCAAGTGATGCGCTAAACGGAGAAGGTGTAATGGGCATCGAGTAGTGTAGTGTCCGGGAAGGTGACGAGACGGGTGAAAGAGCATATGATGAACTAAAGGAACGCTGCATCTGCGGACTGGTCTATTGAAGCGACAACGGTACACTAATGTTAGCGTCGACATGAACGTCAAGTAAACAGTTAGAAATGCTCACATTAGGAGGTAGAGTTGTCCGCTGTTTTTTCTTGCCCGGAGGGGTAAGCAGGCCTTTAGCAGGCGTCGAAGGAAGAGGAGGAAGTGGATTTCGTGGATATTGTATCGCGATGGCAGCCTGAATGAGATTCAGTGCAAGTAATCCCGACAATGCGACCTCTGTAGAAACTGCATCAGTTTGACATCCAAAGTCGACTCTGCACGATGACATACCAGTAGCGCAGACCACCCAGAAAATATTGATATCACCGTGTCTGCGGATGACACCGAGGGCTGTCCACAGGGATGGGACGGGGAGCAAGTATGTGAGCAGAACGAGCGTTACAAGGCAGAGCGTTGAGTTTCGCAATCGCACGAAGGCCTCATTTTTGTAAGGTTTTGAAAAGTCGGTAAACTGCTTGGCTTTGGACGTAGCAAAGAGTAGCGTAGCCGGGGACGCGGTGCTGGCAGTAGCTTGTACGCTTCTCGTGGTCATTGTTTTCGTTGAATCATCGCGTCAGCAACATTGTGTTGTTCGTTGGATCACGTGATCTGTCACAATATTGTCCGACAGTACGCTAGTGAACACTTGAACAGGGCGGGACTGCCATATATTATTCTTGCTAGTTAACGATCAAACTCAACGTTGTTCGTATCGTTGCTTAGATTCCAAATTTGAAATTTGAAACTTGAATCTTGTGTGAACATGTAGTTCACATGTCTCCTTCCGCTTCGTGGTACTATATCAAGTGGCAGAGCGCTTCGCTGATTCTAGCTAGCAACCAACGATGCGCGGTTCATGCAGAAAGGGTCATACTCCGAAGTTTCCGCAAGTCCGCGCCGAAGCAGGGATATCTATAGTTCAGCACAATGATGGAGGTACACTGATGGCCGGCCGTCGGGAGCAGCAATTATATACGGTAACCATATCCTCTGGTTCTGAGGCAAAGGTGTCTAGGCGCCCCTAATCCAGCCGCAATTAAGGTATTTCGCACTACATACAGGAACGGCTGTGGCGGGATGCTGTGAGTCGATAGGCTCCGTGATGGTAATGAAGAGGCGATACAAGTGTTCCTGCCGCTTGTCATCGTAGCAGTGTGCATGCGCATATTATGCACTGGTTCGCCCCGAGGTTCCTTCCCTTGTTATCCAAGTCCCAGATAGACCTCAGTTTGGAAATAGCTGGCTTTCGATGATGCGGCATGAACATACGAGCTTGTTTAATTTGCGTGTAATAAGACCGGCAGTCTTATGAAGTTCAATTAACAAAAAGACTTTGATTTGAGGTACGAACGAAACCACCAGTATGTCGTGCGCTGAGGTTGATGGATCGGTCGCCAGCTGAGTCACAGATCAGCGACATGCGAATATGAGGAACCTGAGGAACGTGACGGACCAATTGACAACGCTACAATTCGTTAAGCATCAAAAAGTAATACGGTACATTGCAAGGCCCAGGTCGTAACTCGCCTGGTATCGCCATAGATCACAGAGCCGCTTGTTGCAATTACTCACACACTACGCACCATATGACTTTGCTTAGCACCATACAGCCTGCGCTGACGATCCAATAACGGATACGACCCCAGGCTCAGGCTGCAGTGGTTACTAGATCGTATACCCCGACATCGAGCATTCTAGAACACAACTAAAATGCTGATTACCAAATTTCAGATCCTCTGTCCGACGACTCGATCGTAGATTTTGCACGATCGTAAGAACAAGAAGGAGCAAGTCAACTGCGGAGTTAAGCTATCTTGACATCCTTACTCTGTCGCTACTAATGAATGGCGATGTGGCGGTGGGTTTTCTATTGCAGTCGACATCGGGAATCACGACCTATGCCGTGCCTCAGGACGAACACCAATGCCAAATTGTTCCACGAGACGGACATGATGTCCGGTTCATAGTCTCACCGATTCATTGCCTGCATAAAAGGGAGCAAGAATGAACATTATCTCTATCTCCAATCACCCCGGTGTCCATTGACTATTCAACTTACTGTCCTTTCTGGAGCTTCCCTTGGGTGGAAGGCATTATCTGATTCTTCGTAATGATTCTTCCCCTCATATTTATATGTTCGCTTTCTGCGATCACCCGTGGCGCGTACATTGTTTCGCGAAACACATCCGATCCTTCACAACTATCTTCCAATGTCGTTGGACCCGGCACTACCCTAAAAATCAGTAATAAAGTGATTGCTCCGGACGGTTTCTCGCGCTCGTACGGATTTATCTGTTAATTGCTTGTTACTTCCCATTAACCCTAATCCAGAGCTACACTTGCTGGAGGTACCTTTCCGGGGCCACTTGTCCAGGCTAACAAAGTGAGTGTGATGACCCACTTCCTTGTTTGACTAATTTAATTTCTATCAAAGGGAGAGAACTTTGACATCAATGTGGTCAACCAGCTGACTGACTCGGAGATGTGGCTAAGCACTAGCGTGGTATGTACCGAAGGAGTGGCTTGAAACTTTGATGGCACTCAAATTTCTTGCAGCATTGGCACGGAATCTTTCAAAACGGTACAAATTATGCCGATGGCGCGTCGTTTGTAACGCAGTGTCCGATTGCACAGAACCACTCCTTCCTTTACCAGTTCAACGCACAAAATCAAACGGGGACGTACTGGTACCATTCGCACTACTCCACTCAAACATGTGACGGACTGAAAGGACCTCTCGTTATATATGACCCCCATGATCCTTATCAGCACTTATATGATATAGATGACGGTAAGTCTCACGTTTTGGAAGGCAATTAGTAGTAGTGATGCTGTGTTCCAGAGACGACTGTGATCACGCTTGCAGACTGGTATGTTTTCTGTGGTTTTTCCCGGCCGTTCTTATTATATATGGCTTGCAAGGTACCACACTGTCGCCCCCGTGCTGAACTTCATCGTTGGTCCTGTTACAGCCAACTCGGTTCTCATCAACGGACTCGGACGTTATTCCGGAGGACCAGAGTCAAATCTCGCCGTTATCAATGTCCAACATGGAAAGCGCTACCGATTCCGATTGGTCGCGATGTCCTGCGATCCGAATTTCACGTTCTCCATCGACAAACACAACTTCACTGTCATCGAGGCCGATGGGGTCGAGACGCAGCCACTCGTCGTAGATTCATTGCAGATCCTTCCCGGGCAACGTTACTCTGTCGTTTTGAATGCCACGCAACCAGTCGACAATTACTGGATCCGAGCGGTGCCGAACACGGGTAATTCAAGCATCACCGGAGGGCTTAATTCTGCGATCTTTCGGTACAATGGCGCACCAAAACAAGACCCGGTGACCAGAAACACGACAAGCGTGAACCCTCTTTTAGAGCAGAACCTACACGCGCTCGTTGATCCGGAGGTACCTGGGGTTCCGGGATATGGGCAAGCGGATATCAATATTGATCTCTCTGTTGAGAATATCGGGGGTTTATTCTTCGTGAATGGGTTTCAGTTTAAACCACCGTCAGTGCCGGTGTTGCTACAGATTCTCAGTGGTGTACAACAAGCCACCAACCTCTTGCCGAACGGGAGCGTGTATGTTTTGGAGCCCAACAAAGTCGTCGAGTTGACCGTGAATACTAGTGGCTTCGGTGGGCCCGTGAGTGTTCCTTCCTCTCCGAAGTTCGCGTGTATATTTCTTAAGCGCATATTCAGCATCCGATTCACCTGCACGGAGTGAGTACATGTGATAAATCAGCTCGTTTTATTGTCTGACATGATCCCATAGCATAATTTCCATGTTGTCCAAAGCGCAGGCGACAGCACGTTCAACTACAACAATCCGGTCCGTAGGGATGTGGTCTCCGCTGGAGTATCAGGGCAACAAGTTGTTTTCCGATTCGTGACGGACAACGCCGGTCCTTGGTACTTGCACTGGTACGGTCGTCTATCTACTTATAACACATAACCCATTTTGACTTCTTGCCACAGCCATATCGACTGGCATTTAGAAGCGTCAGCATTCCATTTTCTCGCTGTGTCTTCAAT
>JBBPMT010000544.1:0-14198 GCA_038090455.1 Garcileccinum viscosum
CCTGGCGAGCGTCCCGTGTGAGCTGACGTCGTGTTGAAGCATCCGGCCAGAGTCCCAGATTGGGAAAACCTCGTCTGCTCGACGCATCAGTTCAATCATAGATCTGCCGAGATCAGTTCGCGACTCCACGTTGGCCGTCACAGCCTTCCGTACTGTATCTATGAGTGGAACCCGTTCCTTCGATCTGGTTTGGACGGCTATGCATATTTTTGTTGCCATCGTATTCTTTTTCGTGTAGCATTTGACGTCCATTTAGAGCCAAGCGTGTGCGTAACGCGAGCCTTGGTGCAGTAGACAAGGAGGACAAGCTTGGTAACTTTGCGATCACACGAACGATCCCCGTAATCAAGTTTTTACCCGGCGCATTCAGCCCTCTTTTTACAACGTTGTTCCACTCATATTTTCCAACCGATGGCAGAATCGATGTTAATTCTCGTTGCAGGCATGCCCATTGCGAAATCACTCATCCATCTTCGAAAAAGAGCGAATATGTAAGGCAAATGCGAGTCCTGGAGTTATGCCATGCAAGCCGGTTATGTTTACTAGCTCTTCGCGTCGTAAGGACGCCATGCCTTCGTGATGTTTCCCAATGTCCCGAGAGAAATATTCATCGACCCCGCCCAGGACCGTGGCGCAAGATCGATCTGATCCCGTGACACGAGATCCATACTTGGAGAGACCCTCCGTCGGGCCCGCATACACGGTTCCGAAGGGGAGTTGAGAGCATCCGGAAAGCAAAGGAAGCAATGCCAATAATAGCACCGATTGAAGGCCGAAACTGGCCTGGTCCGGGCACGCTGCAGTCCTTGAGGTGAGAGCCCCGGAGACG
Source organism: Garcileccinum viscosum (assembly GCA_038090455.1). Taxonomy (NCBI): domain Eukaryota; kingdom Fungi; phylum Basidiomycota; class Agaricomycetes; order Boletales; family Boletaceae; genus Garcileccinum; species Garcileccinum viscosum. The sequence continues at coordinate 830 of JBBPMT010000544.1, forward strand.
GTGACCCTTGCCAGTGTAACCGGGATGATTCCTCGTTTCACCATCTTTCGTAACCCAAATATACTTGTGGGATACACCATTTGCTCCCGCGATGGCGTCGGGCCGTTCGTGGTCTGTTCTTTCTCGCAGCACGATTAGCTACTTCCAGTTTCGGACTCAATTACGTAGCTTGCTAGGGATATGTGGGAATCCGGGCGATATCCTACATCATGTCGAATGGGACGACCATATATAGGACTTTGTAGATCAATAGCTTGCGTGAAACAAGATTCGGATTGTGGCGAATGGCAAGCCGTAGAGACTCGGATCATCAAAGGTTGGGACTGTCGATGCCGACGCCAGTGAATATGTATACAAGCGAGAAGACAAGAAGACGGATGACCCTGCAACGAACGCAGAGTCCCGGACGCCCCGGGGAGTACTGACGAGTACTGACGTTTGATTCAACGCCATTCGGTACGTTGTGTGTGATTACGTAATGAGTTCAAATCGTCATCATGCCAGTCAACGTCCTGCTAAACGCATGCACCGTTCCTACGATACCGCCTGCCATGGGCGCGTTGACCAGCGCTGCACCATCAGTTTGTTTTGAATCATCCCACGCTCTGGACGAGAGGACAATTCTTGCGGCGTTTATCTTGCAGTCCATCTTTTCCTTCCATGGTACCTCTGTGGATAACACCTCCTCGAGAAGTTAGTCTGGTGGCAGTCAGGACTCTGAACGTCACATCATCCCGAACGCAGATCACCTCGACGGCGTGGACACGCGGAGGCAGGAATAGAGCAGAATAACTTCGATCGTGTCCGCCGTCCTTGCTTCGTCTCGTGAGCAGGGTGAAGAGAGATCTCTGTGTTTCGGAGAAGAGTGGTTCTGTAAGCAACACCCTCACCTCAACGTCGTAGATGCTAATAGAGTGTTGGAACTGTCGTAAAGGTGAACGAGGTGGCGTCGCTGGCGCGGGCTACTGAGCAAACCAAACAGGAAGAAGGCGAATGGGCTGTGGGGGTATTGACACAACATCACCCGCAAGAGCATGGCGATGCTCGCACAACAACAACGGACACCACAAGCTCGGGCGCGATTCAGACAGCGAAGACATCGGACATGTCTGCTTCTGTCACAACATCTCACGTGGAGAAGGCCGAGGACGTCTCGTCGACGTGACCCAGCAGGGATGGTAATAGGATCAAGCCTCTCATATATCCCTGCAAGCTGCCGTTTCTTCCTCTCACGAGTCGAGTGCCTATAAGGATTTTGGAGAAGAGGAAGATTAGAGTGACTGTGAGGACGAGATCGCCACCTCGTCGATGAGGACACAATCTCTCTCCGAAGGGAAGTGGAGTGTTGACGCTGTCGTGGAGGTGGAGGTCAAAGACAATGCCGAGCGAACCGAACAAGAACGAAAAGAATGGAATGTGGGCGTAACGGCACAGGTTTCCTCGCAGGAAGACAACAGCCACGCGACGACGACCAGCATTGCATCGTCCTGTATCCAGACAAACTCGAGCGGTACTATTTAGATGTCCCAGGAACTTGACCCATCATCTGTCACCAAAGTAAGAATGTCTGAAGCAGAGACGATCGACAACTTTTCGTCAGTCACACCTTGGCGTCGCCTTCGTTGTCGGAGATAACTGGCGAGTCGGATTAGCGTTCGGTTGCTGTGAGCAGCTTTGAAGGCGAGGTCGCTGCGACAAGGTTGTCGACGTTGGTAGTATCGGAAGAACATAGCCAAGGAACTGTCGTGGGGGGTGGAAGCGAACGAGAGGGCATCGTGAACAGGCATCACTGGGGAAACGAGGACAGAGGCAACAAAGACCGTCCCGAGCCCTGACTGGCAATCGTCTTCGGAGCTGACATCGCAACTGTGAGAACGAAACGCCGAACATGCCTTCTCTATTCGCACATGCTTGGGGGGACGACGTTGGTAGCTGGAGCTACTGTGTTTGCCTGTGCTGCGTTTAGGATGAACGAGAGCAGAGGTCTACAGCAACCATCACGTAGGCCGGCTAGTAATGGTAATCATAAAAGAGATCACACCGTATAATTAGCTAAGAAGAACGCATTGCATTGTGTAAATTCTTAAGGCTGTATGCATGATCATCAGAACAGGAGGAAATGAGTGTGTAGTTCGATATTACAACAGTGGTTGGATCATAGCCGAGTTGATCGGTATGATTCTTGGTCTCCAAACGGAGAACCTTGCATCCACATTGGTGTCCGTGTATAATATAAAAGGAGAAGAGAAGAGAAGAAAGAGAAGGTCATCACATCCCCCGAGTCCCAACGGCATGAAGCTTACAACGTTTGCATGCCTAGTGCTTGCTTCTCTGGAAACCATCCTCGCCTTGCCTACCGAGAAAGACAGTGCGATAAATTACTAGAGTCTTTCTGAGACCATCCCTGACATGTTTCCAGATGGGTATCGGAAATTGACAAAGCCAATGACCAACACATTGATACCGCCCGGAGCTAACTTCGTGGCGTACCTGGGGGTCGGGTAACCGAGTAAGGAGGTCAGACGAACTATGCCATCTGATGCCATGGCGTCATGAACAAGTTATTTACCGGAGGTGAACCAGATGGATCGGATGGTTTCAGCCACTTGAATCTTGATTATGTATTCAACCAGGCGTAGATGTGTCAATGCCAAATCACCAAGATAACGAACCTAAGCTAGAATTTATTACATATACTTCTGTATTATAGATGCTTATTACTGCATTGTCTGTTTTCCAAATGTACTCATGGCTTTTAAAACGCCAGAAATCAGTGTGAAAAACACATGCTAATTGGCGCGGTTTCGAGTCCATCTGCACGATTTGATGCACTGCGAGATCACTCAAGACGGTATGTACAAACACGATCATTGTAATAACTGTGGGAAATCACTCCCAGCACCCAGCCCCCAGCCAGACCCTAGCGAATGGCCCTGGTCCCAGGTCTGGGAAGAGTGTGGGAGGACGAGGGCTGGTGGTGAGTGTGCACCATCTTCCATACGATGACAGGGGGAAGTGGGAATCCGAGCAGCAGGAGGTCACGGGAATGCCATCACTTTTCCCTCTTGCAGCCTGGGATTCCAGAGCCCGATGCTAATGCCGATCATAGTCAGGTCCTTTTTGTGCATATTCTCCCAACCGCACATTCTTGCCTGGGTGTGCCCCGTTCTCCGCATCTTTCCCTCTTCCATTTTCTTGGTGTCCGAAAGGCTCAATGATGTCTGTGTGTTTGCATGATTGCATGCCACGAATTGATAATTACTTTCTCGGTCCTCGGCAGTGCTGGTTTTTTCTGTGGTGTTGTCGTGACGAGTTCAAAACTGAACATATATATAATTGATAGCAGGGAGATACGTATTCAATTCTAGTATCCACGCTCAGTCTCTTTTCATCGGTCAGCGTCGCCCAGTGGTGACTCTCAAGCTGACCCTCCAAAGTCATCATCTCCATCTTCCCCTATCACTCCAGGTCCAACTGATGGAACCCGCCAGTCGCTCACAGTCATTGTATTTAACTCCATCGATCTCCCATCAACCCAGACCTCGCGTGTGCTCTTCCGCAAGCGGAACATTAGTCTTGATGCAAGTACGCTATGGAGTGTGATCTGGGCTATGTCTAGCATATCGCCATATTCGAGCTGTGCACACGATCATGTCTCCTATTTGGAAACGAACACGATAATGTGACGAAGAACTGACCGGAAATGCGGCATCTATAACAACGTTGGCCGTTGTGACGACTGTTCGTGAATGCCGATACCATGATCGATAAGTGCAATGGCACCAAGAGAACATAACTTACGTCCGATGCATGTGATATAGAAAATACCGTCGAAGAAGAGGGTGTGTATAAGCGACTTGCGATCGCGAACGTATCGGTAATCGCGGTACCCTTTGTATACAGTGAGGATTAATATGACTGGGATAGGTGGTCAGTTTCCGAGTTCAAACACTTTCAAGTGGCAAAAAGTTGGATTTCTCACCGATTTCGAATGCCAATATGAACGCGTACACAAGCGAGCCATCGCGGCCAGCGATCAAGTAACAACCGCCTGGGGCTATTTCCTCATCTATGTGTAAAGAAAGAAGCGTCAAGCCGGCATATCTTTTCGAAGGGGGTATGGAATACATGCTCACGATCTGGGATGAGTTTGTTTGGCAGGATGTTTATTGTGAGGGCGCCTGAGATGATCAGCTAACTCTCTTCAGTTCAGCAGGTACAAACGCTAAGCCAAGGTCTGTACCGTTGCATACACGATAAGCCCATAAAGCACTCGTTTGTCTCCTTTCCAAAATGCATATGTCCGAACGATTAAAAGCACTGTATGTAGAGTGGTCAATACATGGCGGAACTGATAATTTGAACAGACTTGCTCTCAGAAGAGATGATGCCGACGGCGTGGAATACTAAAATATGTGGTTAATGCCAGGTAACCATCCTTGCTACAGCACTCACTATTCTCAACCTTCTCTTCAAGATTGGAAGGCCAGCGCTATAATATGTCTGTGAGGTCTGGTGCGTTATAGTACAAGATAGTCGTTATATACCGCCGAATTTGGTCGAAGTGCAACTGGTCACTTTCTGAGAAATGCGGTGCAATAATGGAGTGTGAACTCATACCATATGCCGTCAAACCCACTCCGACAAATGGAGTGTATCTGGAGATCATGAAAATGACACGAACCGCATCGTATGATGTTCCCCACATCAAGGATATCTGATATAGTTCAACATCCTTCGGAATCGAGTTGGAAAACATTTACCTCGTCCTCGATCGTGATAGCGTAATCAAAAATCTAGCAACACGTGAGGTATCAGAGAACAATTCACCCCATGAATGGGCAGGGTTCGTACTAGGATTTCCATTCCAGCAGCTAAGGCACGTTATAAGAAAATCAACAGATGTACAAGAACACGACCATGCACAACATACAATTAAAGTACTATGAGGCCCGACACAACATTAGAGCCAAGAAAAATGATAGCTATAAAAGGAATGTACCTTGGATATTTGCAAAGCAGCTGCCTGAGCGATGGTAAGCGACATCTGAGTACTAGTACCAAGCGACGATAAGTTGTGGTGGATGAAGGGAGAAATCTAGAGGCTGCTTGAAAGCGCTGAGAAAGGGCCAGAGGTAAGTTTCAACCAGTGGAGAATAGAGGTTGAATAAATTCTTTGTGCTTTTAAATATGGATATGCTTCCATTGCATCATACCAGATACCTGGGTAACACAAAATGGTAGAAATAAGTGGTCACCGGTCACCGGAGATCACGAAGAACCTGATTGTTTAATATCTGCTACAAACAATGCTCGTGGTGAAGTGACTGCGATCGCAATCAGGTCTGATCTCAGCCTCGATGTATCACACCTCATACTATAAACGCATGCTGTAGTTTTGCAAATTTCATGGGAGGCACATCGAAAAGGAAATGTTGTGTGATCCCTTGGACATCGTTGGCAGGTGAAAAGCTTTTCACGAGCAATCGCTTGGTGCTGCTTCACTGGGTCATGCCAAACAACTGCAAAGCTTTTCTGAACCGGCATAATTACTACTTGAATGGAGTGACCCATACTAGTACGTCTGTCACGGAGCGCATCTTTGGCCGGTTTCCTCCATCTCACCACTGCTTTCGCTCGTGCTGTGCGCCACGGGCTATATCTCGCCATCATTTATAATCGAGCTATGGGCATGTCTCCTACTTGCCCTGGTGAAGTCTCTGGCTTGCCGTGCTTGTGCTCATGCGGTGAACGTATCACCTTCGCCGGAAAACCGATGGACGAGAACAGGAGATGAGAAATTTCTTGCTGTGAACGTCGGAAATGCTTAAGTTTTGAGGATTCCTCAACGGACGCGTGCACAACGGAGGTTGGTTCGAACGGTCCATTTGCTGTGTTTGCTGAGTGATGAGGCTGCGCTATAGGTGTCTCACTGGCCAGTCCAATAAAATCAATACCGGCAGTATCCACGGACACTGGGTCGTGTTTTATCTCTGGCTGGGCTGCACAGAAGTCTGCGACGAATTTCCGAGGTGCTCTTTCACATCGATCCCTCTAACATCAACAAAGCATGTTTGGAACGGTTCAAGGCGCGAAGTTGTTCTGGGTAGTTTTTGAAGCATCGCATTGCAAGACGTTATATTTCTTCTGTCCTAAATTCGTCGGCCTCGTCGTGCTTGCCGAAACCGAGTCAGGGAAGGGAATGAAATAAGTACGCATAAAAGGTATCGCTAAGTCTCAAGGTGACTGAGTTTACATCACTATATAGGTTCCGTCACATGTATACAGAACTCTAGGTCCGACGAAGCCAGACAAAATCATGATCGCTGACGGGGGAATCCTTCATTGATGTCCATCTTCAAGGCAGACGAAAGCTGATGGATGGTACTTCAAGGTGTAACGACAAGCCTACGAACGCTGGACGTGTGCGGTTTTCTCGCTAGTCTAACACTAGTCTTTATGGTTCTTATCCCTCCAATCTTAAGTTTCAGTCAGTGTTGATCCTATACCGACATACCTTCCCATCTAATCCTGTCAATGAATAATGTTATTTGCTTGGATTATCTGAGCGACAGGATGAAACATACCGAAATCCGGATGGTGAACGAGTCCAATCTTGCATGAATCCCTAGTCGTATAAGATAGTCCTTCATAGTCACCACATAAAAAAAGTATAACTATATCACGGGATTGCGTGACTTTATGCGGAAGGGATGGATGCGATGAAGCAGAAAGGATGGGACCAGAGGGGTAGCACAGTTCTCATTATATACAGGGAACACGTCTATTATATTCCTTCATTCGGATTAGAGGTGATTGCATGCGAGTAGAACATGACAATGTTTTCCCACATCCTTGTAAGGTGTAACCGCTCGCCGCTTAACCGTTAAGCCAAAAGGCAACAATACTGAATGCTTAGCATTCAGTACCGCGAGCAGTATATCTGCTAGTTATAGGTAACTAGGTAAGCTTGTAGGCTTACAATCCTGACCAGGTCTAACAAGCATAGTGTCTAGCCTTTATGTGCGGCTAGGCCGCCACATGGCACGGAAAAGGTTCATCGAGCTGAAACGCGCGCCCAGTTATCAAGATCCGAAAAGACTCACAGCTTGAGGGCAGGAATAATGCAATGTATAACAAGGCCACTTCACGGGTGGCAGTGGCGATCAGTAGAACAAAAAGCCTGAGGATGTAACTTAAACTTGGCGGTGCAACTTATTATCAACTGCAATATAGGTTTTTCCCACGACAGTCGTCTCGAACATCAATCTCATGCACTTGTCCGGTTGCGAAGAAGTGGATTGATGTTTTGATGGTATACTGTTACGAGTTAAATTTCATGCCGCTTGTAATCTGAATATTGATCCTTGCAGCAGACACGTTTGGAAGCCGACAGTGGCCAACGGCAGGCCGCAGAAACACTGAGGGGCGGGCGGGCGACAGAACAGGACCACGCACTATACAGGCGACTACGAAGTACAGGTACAAGGATCTACTTCTGTACGTTCGGGTTGCGTGTCTGATGAGAAAGGAGATGGAGTCGTGATGGCGCAGTGAGACATACGAGACGTAGGTTTGGGCGAAAAGCCGGAGGCTTTCCGGTCAGAAACTGGTCCCGGTCCTGTCATGCGCGAGCACGCTGTGTGGGCGGGTTGGGCGCCAAACAGCGTAGCTTGTCACGACATGTATCGAGTGACGCACCGTCGGACGGATATGAACTTAGGTGAATGTCTGGCCGAGAGCTGAGAGGGAGCGGGGGGTGGGTGCGAAAAGGAGTGAATGATGTATATTAAAAGCTATGACAAAGAGCGAGTACGGTAGTAGGAGTGATACAAACGAAGGAAAGAGGTGGCGACACTCCGCTTCTCACGCAGAGACTAAATCCTGTGCCCACCTCGTGCCGCAGCTATGCGCAGGTTGTCAGCTGTCATCGTACGGGCGACTGGTAGTCCAGTGGGCCTTACAACGTTCTCCACTCGCACAATTGTATACCATCTCGCCAGCTTGATCTTGGTTGCACGATCGCCTCCCTCATCACCCACTTCACCTTGAGACTATTGAAATGTCTCTTCATGTTTGCTCTTTCCGCTGGCACGTTGATGCTGTGCGACATTTTTGTGATCTCAGGAGTTGTTTAGGTATAGGAAAAGATTGATTCGCACTGACGTTTTCGATGACAGTCTCGCTCACATGATTTTGTACATACTGGTATGTCCGAGTCTCTGTGTTACATTTCGCATTTTTTTGCCCGTTGTCTCCTTTGTTACGTTCTTTGATCCGAGCCCTTCAACCCCAAACCCCAAACATGCAACCTTTGACAGACTCAGCATCCGAAAATCTGCTGTTCCAAATGACACGAACACCCTCTGGATCGTGATCTCCACTGTCCTCTCCCTGCGGTTTGCGGGTTCGTCAAACGTTCCAATGACGGCTTCCCAGATCTCCGAACCCGGGGTGTGCCAGAAAGGAGAAGGCGTGGTAACAGTCAGCTGTCGTGATGATGATATATGTATCATATCATTTGTTATCCTTCATTTTTGTCCGACGAGGTGAAGTTGGCTGACGACACAATTCCGACCACTATTCTTCTTCCAGGTTGCCAAAGAGGAACTTTCCATTATGCCTGTGTGGATACGTGATGCGACCTGTGTCTGGGAAGACTTACAGGTAGGACTTTCTCAAAATGCTTAGTACGTCGATTTTTGTCATTGAACATCAGGATTGGATAATAATCTTATGACATTAATATGAGAAAGTCCAGTATCCCCTGACCTTCCGTCTATGCATCGTATTCACTTGTGGACTCGCCTTATTTACAATTCTTGGCTACCTGCGCGACATCATCACATAGGGGCACAATTCGCATATTTTAGGCAATCGAGAAAGTCTCTTGGAAGATCATTGTTGCCCGGCTACTTCGGGATTGTCGCAAGGACCATTGGCTCAAGGCTTTGTACATATGTACATGCCTTGAGCTTGAACGAGTTTCTCCTGCGGTGCTGATCGTGCATGATAAATTTGGAGCTGAACAGTGATGATCGATAGCCAAGAAAATCCCGTGTTTTATATGTACATCGGCCAGCAATGTCTATATACATTATTCGCTCTCAGGCTGGCCCTCCAACGTCATCAACCCCATCTTCCCCTGTCATTCCGGGTCCAACTGACGGAACCCGCCAGTCACTCACAGTCATTGTATGCAGCTCCTCCGATCTCCCGTCAACCCACACCTTGCCTGTGCTCTTGCGCAAACGAAACATTATTCTCGATGCGAGTACGCTGTGAAGCGTGATCTGGAATATGTCTAGTATATCGCCGTACTGAAGCTGTGCACACGATTGTGTCTCTAAAACTGAACACACGGTGGTGATGTGGCAGAGGACTGACCGGAAACGCGGCATTTAGAATGACGTTGGTTGCTGTGATAACTATTCATGCAGATCATAATTGATAAGTGAGATGGCATGTAGAGCACATAGACGAGAGTTCTCACGTCCAATGCATGTGATATAAAAAATACCGTCGAAGAAGAGGGTATGCATGAGCGACTTGCGATCTCGAACATATCGGTAATCGCGGTACCCTTTGTATACAGTGAGAATCAATATCCCTGGGATAACCCCGGTAAGTGATTACCGAGTTCAGACATTTTCAGAATGCAGAAAGTTGGATTTCTCACCCATCTCGAACGCCAATATCAACGCGTACACAAGCGAGCTATCACGGCTGCCTCTCATGTAACAACCCCCCGGGCCTGGTGCTATAATGGGTTAAGAAAGAGGCATCAAGCATGCACATCGTTCCGAAGGGGACAAGGAACACATGCTCACGATTTGGGATGATATCATAGTCTGGAAGAAGGTTTATTGCGACGGCTGCTGTGATGATCACCTGACTTTCTTCAGTTCAGTGAACACGACCGCTCAGCCAAGCTCTGTACCGTTGCATACGCGCTAAGTCCATAAAGCACTCGTTTGTCTCCTTCCCAAAATGCATACGTTCGAACGATCAGAAGTACTGCACGACTGGTTAATCAATGGCGGGACCAATCAATTGAACAGACTCACCCTCCGAACAAATGATGCCAAGAGCATGGAATACTAGACTATTTAGTTTAATACCAAGACAACCATGCTTGCAACAACACTCGCCATTCTCAAATTTCATTTCAAGTGTGGAAGGACAAGGCTATGATACATGTGTGGGGTCGGTGCAGTGTGGCACGACAGAATCATTACGTACCGCCGAACTTGATCGAAGAGCATCTGTCATTTGCTAAGAGACGCACTGCGATAATGGAATGTAAATTCATACCGTATGCTGTCAAACCCACACCGACGGATGGAATGTATCTGGAGATCATGAAGATGACACGAACCGCGTCGTATGACGTCCCCCACATCAAGGATATCTGATAATATCCTTCAACATCCTTCAGAATCGGATTAGGAGATAGCTACCTCATCTTCGATCGTGATAGCATAATCAAAAATCTAGCAAAATGTGAGATATCAGGGAATCATTCACCCCACAAATGGAAAGTTCATACTAGAACTGCCGTTCCGGCAGCTATGACATGTTATTGAAAACAGTCGAATGTGGAAGAATATGATGATGCACAACATACAATTAAAGTACTATGGTGGCCCGACACAACATCAGCGCTTAGAATGATGATAGCTGTAGTAGAAATGTACCTTAGATATTTGTAAACCAGCTGCCTGAGCGATGGTAAGCGACATCTGCGTAGTGGTAAATGACGACACACTGTCGTGTGTGAAGAGTGGAATCTGGAGGCCTCTTGAAAACGCTGAAAAAGGGACTAGCAGTCAGTTTCACCCAGTCCGAGACAGAGATAGTCAAAGCAATTTTAGAATTCTCGATAGATACCTTGTGCTTTTAAGTACTATGGAAATGCGCTGCACTTCGCACAGATACCGGATAGCACCTGGGTAACACAGAATGGTGGAAATAGGCCGGAGATCATCAAGATTCTGATTGTTCGGTGCCTGTTATAACAGCGCTCATAGTGAAGCAACCGCGGTCAGAATCAGGTCGACAGCTACTTACATAAAGTGGCTGCCAAGGTATAATAGATGTGTTTCTCAACAACCTGGAGCCTCAAGGTGGAGTGGTACTGTTTGTACGTCCTATTGACCCAAATGCTAGCCATAAACTCCAGGAGAACGGATAAATAAGCCGGTGGCATTTGTATCCAGGACACGACATGTGAATATGATCACATCTTCAGAGGCACTGTCACATTTAATTTCGGCTGTTCGAGTTGAGCGCTGATGACTACAGACCGAGGATCATACTTCGGGAGGTTGACAGGTCTTGGCTAACTGAGTTCAAGCGACGGTCTCCCAGTACTTTATGATATGATTTGACTAATGCCTCTGATCAGCATAAAAGGAAAAGACAAAAGGCATACAACATCATCCCCTCCCGGTTGTTCCAACCGGAGCTCGCCCGAGCCTACTCCATGCAGTGCCGCTGAGGGATTTGTCTCCAGACTTTTAGTTGCATTTCTCGATGTATCGATTGCTAACAAGTTACACACAAACGGACCATTGCTGACGGAACCTAAATTCGAGTTGATACAGCGCAGCAAATTCAAGCAATAGTTCAATGTGTGACTCACGAGACTCCAAAACCGGAGTAAACACAGAACATCATCAGTGAGCGTCAAGCAGAGCGGAGGAGTATGAACTTTACATGCATGGATTCAGTTATTAAAGACTTATACTACTACTGAGTCGCAGAGCTTGTAGTTTGTGTTCAAGTCTTCGCAGTGGTCACTTTTGTCCACTCTTTGATTTTGGCCCATCCACACCGGCATTCTAGTCGATATATTACACTAGAATCGCTGAATCTCGAGGGCCATGTGGCATCTTGCAACCACTATAAAAACTTCAATAAAAAGGAGTAATTGTCCTCCACTGGTGGTGGGTCTTCGTTGGGTCTATCAAACCTACTCATACAACCGCAGTACAACTGTGTGTGCAGTTTAGATGTTAGGGAGATCTTCCCCCAAAGACGTTGGGTGGAATACGACACGGGAATTATTTGAACGTCATGGTCACAAACTCACAATGCCCACCACTGGAGTTTCTGACACAAGTCTAGCATCAGGGCTATGATGTTGTCATGTACATTGCTAGCTCTTGTGCGTGGGTACATTACTACCAGCTCTCGCGTGCATGTGCGTTGCTACCTCCCTTGCCAATGTGCATGCGCACCGTGACTAGCATCACCTAAAAATGCTCACACTTGTGGGGCACTTTAAACGTCAAGTTTTCTGTGTTGTGCACGACTAAATGCTGTATCAACACATATGCCAGAAGGGGCTGAACTCCTCCGAGTTGTCTGCACATACGGCTGTTCGCTTGACACTCGGTTAAACCCAGTTAATAACTTGCTATGATGCTATCTCTTGTTGATCAAGCCAAGCCCAGCCCCAAAACTTCAAGCACAAAAACGGTCATGGACACTGTCAACAGAAACTTGAGTTTGGTCCACTGCAAATTGAACCCACGTTCAAAATTGGCAGATTCAAGACTGACGTATCATGTTTCAGGCAGCTGTAGTAAATTCTATAAATTCATCAGAGTCACTTAATGATTTCAGCACCATCTCTCCTGCATTCCAACTTGAAATCCAAACTTCAAGCACTTCTCATACTTCCACCCTCATCATGTACCTGGCCGTCGTTTTCTTCGCTATAGCTGCTGTCACTTTTCGGATGTCTGCCATGCCTAATGTTCACCTAGATTTTCCCAGAGTATGTTCTACATTCTTCCATACCATTGGAAAGTAAGCAATAATTGTTTTCCCATCATAGGCTGAGTCCACGGGGACCACCACGACCACCCCGCCCAACTGCAATGGCCAGTTGGGGGACTGTTTCCAAAATGGTAAGCATACATCTTGTTCATCTCGAGCGAATTCAGGATGTATATTTCTACACCACAGACTGTGCAGGCATGTTTGATCATCTGACTGATGTAATAGGGAAATGCCAATATGGGGCATACGTCAATTGTCCATGCGCCAAGTGTGGAAGCGGCAGCAGTTATATTGGCAGTTGTTCAGCAAATGGCTGTGTGGGATCGAATAGACTCTGCACTGCTGGACAGTTCAACGGCTGTCCCTGTATCGATAATCCATAGGCCCCTGTGGCCCATGGGTTTGTGCATGTACAGTGAGGTGCAAAACCATTGCAATGCCTAACCACAAACTGGGGCGCGAAGCGCCCCACAATCACCTGTGGGAATTTCACTTCGCTTTGGTGAGAACAAATAAAGAGCAAACCCTTGGCTACAACATTGCCTCCTGGGTCATGTGATTATGTTCACACACTGTCAAG